>VBSM01000104.1:1740382-1766006 GCA_008086735.1 Cheirogaleus medius | reverse complement strand
AATAGTAGATTGTTTAGTTTCCATGATTTTGTGAGGCGTTGAGTGTTTCTGTAGAAATTGAACTGTAATTTTATACCATTATGGTCAGAAATGATACAAGGCATAATTTCTATCTTCTTGAGTTTTTCGAGATCAGATTTGCAGACTAGAATGTGATCAATTTTGGAGTAGGATCCATGGGCTGATGAGAAGAATGTAAACTCAAGTTTATTTGGATGGAATGCTCTATAGAGATCTGTCAGCCCTTTTTGATCAATGGCTCTGTTCAGGTCCATTATTTCTTTGCTTATTTTCTGTTTGGAGTGATCTGTCCAGCTCATTCAGTGGAGTGTTGAAGTCTCCTGCTACTATGGCAGTGTTGTGTAACATGGTGTTAAGATTAGACAAGGTTTGCTTTAAGTAACTGGGTGCTCCTGTATTGGGTGCATAGATATTAAGAATTGTTAAATCTTCTTTTTGGATCTTTTCTTTCACCATTATATAATTGCCATCTTTATCCTTTTTTTACTTTTGCTATTTTAAAGCTTATGTTATCTGCAAATAGAATAGCTACCCCAGCTTTCTTTTGACTTCCGTTTGACTGGATGATAGTTTTCCATCCCTTGACCTTCAGCCGGAAGGCATCTTTGTGGGTTAGATGTGTTTCCTGTAGACAGCAGACACTAGGTTTGTGATTTTTTATCTGCCAGTCTATGTCTCTTCAGAGGACAGTTTAAGCCATTTACATTTATCGAAAGGATTGAAATTGGAGGAAGATAACCATTTATATTGTTGGGTGGAGACTTGTTATGTTTTCCTCCTTGGGCCATCCTGTAGTTCGAGATCTAAACTTTAATTCTTTGAGGATTTTACTTTGAGGAGTGTCTACTGCCCTGTTCGGTTAGAAATGCGGGTCTGAGAACTTCTTGTAGGGATGGTCTGGACTTTGCAAATTCCTTCAGTGATTGTTTGTCTGAGAAGGACTTTATTTCTCCCTCATAGATGAAACTTAATTTTGCTGGATAAAGAATTCTGGGTTCAGCTTTATTCTGTTTTAGAAGATTAAGGATAGGGACCCAATCCCTTCTGGCTTGTAAAGTTTCAGATGAGAAGTCTGCTGTTAGTCTGATAGGCTTACCTTTATAGGTAATTTGCTGCTTTCGTCTCGCTGCACGGATAATTGTTTCTTTCACATTTACTTTGGTCAGCCTAACAACCACGTAACGAGGTGATTGCCTTTTCACGTTGAGTCTCCCAGGAGTTCTGTGTGCTTCTTGGATTTGGATATCAAGATTTCTAGCCAGGCCTGGTGTATTTTCCTCCAGTATTCGTGGAATAAGTTTTCCAGCCCTTGTGAATACTCCTCTTCCACTTCTGGAATCCCAATTAATGTGATATTCGGTTTTTCAACATAATCCCACACTTCCTGTAAACTTTTGTCTTGTCTCTTGTTTCTGTGTTTCCTTTCTTCCTCTGATTTGTTTAGAGTATAGGCATAGTCTTCAAGTTCTGAGATTCTTTCCTCTGCATGGTCCATCTGTTCTTTAGGCTTTCCACTGTATTATGGATATCCTTGATTGTTTCCTTCATTGCCAGAATTTCTGTTTTGTTCTTCTGGATAATCTCAATTTCCTTGGAGAATCTTTCATTCATTTTCTGTATAGTTCTTGTGGTTTCTCTATGTTGTGATTTCTCTTCAATCCATTTAGTTTTGTAGGAATCCGTATTCGGAAATCTTACTCCGTCAGTTTACTCAGATCATGTAAGTTGGTGTCAGATGATGGAGAATGAATATTTTGCTTTGGAGGTGACATTTTTCTCTGCTCCTTCATGTTTCCTGTGAACTTTTGCTGGTTCTTTCTCATCTGTTTGCTTTATCGAGGATCAGAGGCGACGGGGCTGGATTATGAGGTAAAATCTAGGATTCAGGAGGAACTATCCTTGGCCGATCTGGGGATATGTGCTCTGGACCTGTAATGTTAGCAGAGTTTGAGCGGCCGGAGGCCACTGAAATGGTTCACAGAGAAGTGAAATATTTCCCTTTTCCATGTGACACCAGCGGAACTTGGGCCGCTACAGCCCCCCAGGGATGGTCCACGGAGGGTCTCACTCGCTCTACCACTCTCTAGCCGGCAAGGCTGAAGTGGCTGGGGACCCCTGACAGGTTCCGCCCAGGGGTGGAAAGTTTTTCCCTTTCGGGCGACCAGGCATAGCTGGGTCTGCTGCAGCCCCCTGGGGAGGATCCCCGGAGGCTGGTGCTCGCTCCCTCTACCGCTCTCTCCCTAGCTGCGCTTGGGTCGCCCGAGTCCACCGGACCACTCAATCAAATGAGCTATCTGTCTCACTTTTCTGTCCCTTCACCAGTGAGGCATACGCCGCTGTTGTGTACAGATCTCCCAGCCAAGGAGACCCTGCACCATTCCCTGTAGATTTCTAATTGCTCTCCGCTCCTGTCTCCTCTCCGAACTGCCTGACCCCCCGTGTTACCTCTTCACGCTGACTTCAGGCACTTCCCTGCTTGCGTGGGTGTGGAGGTCGGCGAAGGAGAGGTCTTCCCGCTGTGGCAAAAATTACACAGTCCGGTTCAGCTAGCCGCTGACCGTGGCCAGCTTGCACTTCAATCCCTGCTGTACCACTCGGATTCTCGGAACTTCATGGCAAATCCACTGCGTCACTTTCCTCCTTTTCGCAGCACTGCTGCCCCTCGAAGCTTCCCTGTAATTCCGTGAAGCCGATCCTGTGGGAGAACTACCCCCTCGAGTGATTCAGGTCGCCTTCTTCACCTCCCAGTCTGAGAGCAGAGAGCCAGGAGTTCATCCCTCATCCGCCATTTTTGACAATGTCCTCCTTGCCATTTCTTATCAGCACTGCCCTGTTGCGTCCCTGAATTCAGTAGGATGATGTGAATACCATGAGGAAAAATCATTGTTACCTTCTTCTCCATATGAAAATACTCCGGAACAACTCAGATGACTGTGGGCTAGGTGTGTTCAAAGCTTCCCTTAATAAGCCCCTTTGACACATGAGCGGGAAGTTACTCTTAAGATAAAATAAGTCCTTTACTTGAACTTTTCCTCCCTTAAGCAGTTTTTAGAATTGATCCAGTCCATAATGTTGAAATATATGACAGTTAACATCACCCCAAGACTTCTTGCTACCTCATTTAACCAGTCTTCTTGTAACATATGTGCCTCATTCTTTCAAACTCTAACAGCAAATCTATAAAGCAAAATCTAATGTTGCATATACAAAGGCCTGAATTTTTATCTTAGCCTGTGGTTGAACTGGTCTTAGGAAAACTTTCTATAGTAGGTGTGAAGATAATTTTAGGATGTTTCTGTAAAAGGCCAGTATTTCTTTTTACTTTTTTGCAAAAGATTTTTATTTTTATTAGATAATATTTTGACTCATCTCAGTAATTATTAAATAATTCAAAATGAAAATTTCATATGAAGTGATATTTGAAATAAAAGTGATACTTTTAGGAAATCTAGTTAAAATTTAAAAATGATTATCTAAAGGTATAGCCTTCTAAGTTACGGTTATATACCAGTTGAAATTCAAATTACAGAAAGTCTTTTGAACATAAAGCCAAAAAAAAAAAAAAAAGGAAATTTATGGATATTTCTTGAAATCCAAGGTCAAATTGAAGAACCCTTGACAGTTTGAGAAGTTTGAGGATTCTTGAGCTTATCAGTGGTGGGAATTTGTGAACTGTCAGTCTTGATCCTGGCTGCACAGCGGAATCACCCGGAGCTTGTAAAACTATTAATGTCAGGGCACCCACCGCCCCCCTACTCCTCAATCAATCAAATAAAAATTTCTAGAGGTGTCACCTTGATAGAGATATTTTTAAATAGCTTCCCAGGTAATTCTTATATTCAGCCAGGACCGAGTCTCCAGAATATGTAACATCATAGTAATTGCCCATACCTAGTTTTGGAGTCTTGCAAGTGTGGCCTTATTAAATCTTTGAGGGCAAAGGCTTTTTCTTACTCTTCTCTATTTCCCCAATAGATGACAGCCCAGCACCTCTTTTAAGCACATAGTAAATATTTGCAAATGAGTTTCATTTGTTTTAAAATATTGCAGAATTCAAGCTGCTCTCTAGCTCAGACTCAGTTTATCTCCCCAGATAAGCACAGGCTTATGTGCACAGTTATCAAAACAAACAAATGAGACACAAAACCCAAACCAGGCTGTTTGTAGGACATGGTGAGCAGAGGAGAAACCAGGTATGATGGGAATGGCCACCTGGGGCATCCGGAAGGAGGGCATGTCAGGCGCTTCAGAGCTCCTGAGGGCTTGGCAGGACCCAGAAGCTTTTCTCTGTCTGTCTATTCCCATCTCTGTAAATCAGGAACAAGTGCATGTTATTATTATACCTTGAAATAAAACCCACATGTGCCTCGTCAATGCATGCTCAGTATCTCCTGAGCCAACCTTAGAATACTGTGGTGTAAAGAGAAATAATTTTTCCTCCTGTGGTGTTTAAGCCTAATTCAAATAGAAGCTGCTCTGTAATTAACTTCACCTTTCTGTCCTTCTTGGATGAAATGGTGACTGAAGAAAGAGCAGGATGAGTGCAAGTTAGTGTTACTCAGAGCTTTTTCCATTTGTACACACGGGCTGGTTCACAGTATTTTTTCAGATTAATTTTAATTCGTACTGTCACATGTAGATATTTGACTTGTTGAAAGACTTTTAAGAAACCAAAACATTAAATTAAGTAGCAACTTAGAATGGCAAAGTGGTTTGATTTTTAAGCAAACTAAATTGGCCAAAGAGGTTTTGAAATGACTGTATTTTTCAATTATATTTTTGAGGAAAATAAAATGGATACCAATTCCAAATAGATGGCTGTAGATACTTTTTAAAAAATAGTCAGAGTAACACAAATCTTTTTCTTTACTAGAAAAGTAGAAGTTTAGAAGCAAAGAAAATGCAGTGAAACTTGTTAAAAAATGCCAATGTCTGAATACTTTATACGTTTGTTTATAAGGAGACTATTTCTCAAATAATCTCTGTAGGGTATAAAGGATGCTGTTAATTTCAAAGCTAAAATCTGTTTTTATGTTACAGAATATTATCAGAAATAACCAGGTTTATTTAAGATTTGAAAGATATTTATGGGACTTTTGGTTTTTTATTGAATCTTCATGTATTATAATTTGTAATGTGGAAGAATTTGGGTTTTTTTCCTTGCTCAGCATTATTCAAAATTGTTTTTGTAATAAAATCCTAACACCAAATTATCGATTTTTACCCCTCCGTAGACCTCTCATTTTGAAAGTCCTTTTACAAATTAATAATGGTGTGCAAGGTGAGAAATGTGGTAAGGGCCTAAACTTTGCAAAGGCACAGGCATAGCTAAAAATAATGATATTAACCAGCCACTCTCCCCTAATTTGCTTTCTTATAATTGCTACCCAGGAGTCACATAGATGATGTTCATAAAGATTTTTAAGTTTCTCCATAGATAACATCACCTTTTTGAAACCTAAGGATAATTATTGAGATATCTTCCAGGCCCTGCATTACAGTGGATTGGCTGACCCATCAATCCAGAGGCCCATACCAAAAAACTAACTCAACTGGTATTGTGACCCCTACCCAGGAACCAACTCAACACAAGAAGATGATTTCTACACCCCTATGATTTTACCCTTAACCTAGCTGATTAGCAGACCCAATTGCCTAATCCTTTGTTTGCCAAACTATCTTTGAAAACCCTTCTCCCAAATTCTTGATGAGGCGGATTTGAGAAATTCCTCCTGTCTCCTGACTTAGCGCTCAGCAGAATTAAACTCCTTCTCCGCTACATTCGTGACTCTCAGCATATCGGCTCTTTTCTGTGCAGCAGCCAATACAGCGTGGTTGGTTGGTGACAATTTTACGGAACAGCACTGTGCCCAACCCATTTTGCATATCCTGACTTAATAAACAGGGGAGAAAAGTGTTGAGCAGAATGGGTACTTATAAGTGGGTATCTTATATCCTGCTCTATTTGGACTAGAACCCTAATCTTTTATAACTTTTTCTCCTTAAGCTTATGCTGTGTCTGTAATTAATGTAAATTATAACCTCAAATAAGGTAATTGTTGACTTTTCCTGTTATTACAGTATGATCCTGAAAGGGGGAAAGACTGAACATAGCCCTGAGAAGTGTTCAGCCCAGATTCTTCTCTAGCTTGTGTGACCCATGAATAAGTGACCTCTTCCTACTTTACTTTCTTCTGTCTAAAGCAGAACTGAAATAGTCTGTTCTCTCCTTACTCCTAGGAACATTGTGAAGATTAAGAACATATTCTCATTACTGTGCTTTAGTTTTCTGAAATAAAAAAGGTGTATTGGGCTTGGTATTGTTGCCATGAGTGCTGTTCGATAGGAATCTAGGTGTTAGGTTTTTTGGTTTTGTTTTTTAACTTACGTGGCATCGTAATAGCGAAAGATTATATTTTCTTCCAAATATGGTAAAATAAAGTGTTTTTACAAAGTCGTTTACAAAATGATAATGCTAATGACACACTTTATTTGAAAGTAGCTTAATTTTCATTACTGAAATATATTTGGGTAGAAATATCTCTGTGCAATGGGTGTTATGATATATGTGATTTAAAATATGTTCCTTAACATTATCTTCTGTGACTATTCAATCTCACTGGGTTTTCCTATTTAGTTAGCATTGGTCTTTTCTTCATTAAGGCTACAAAAAATCAAAACCTTGACATGAGTAGTATGATTTCCACATTTGTCTCTTAATCAATTTGATATGAGATGCAGTCCCCTTCTTTTTTTTTTTTTTCCAATACCAAATACTTCAGCTGTTTCCAGCAAAAGAGATTCTGTTTTTTTCTCTATGAAAAAACAATGCAATGGAGAAGGGAAATGCCTAGATGGTTTGGCTCCCACTAAGTAGAGAGGAAGATAGTTTCTTCCAGCCATTCTCAGTAGGTCTTGCACAAGAGGACAAATGGCTTCAGTGCTCACTGTGGCCCTCTTGTCTCCTGTCTGTTTGGAGGTCTTGGGGATTTGTCCTGCAGATGCTTTGTGTAGTTCTTTAAAAGGAAATTTGGGCTATAATATTAATATAATAAACACAGCCTAGGACCTGATATTATTAATAGAAAGCAACTTGAGTTGAAAAGGCAATGAGAAGAAGATGAAAAGACAATAGGATGGCAAGGTGTATGTAAATAACATTGAGTGAGTTGCTGTGTGCATTAGTCTGGTTCTGTTTCTCTCTATAAATAAATAAATGTAAGTAAATATATATTTATATAATAAAGAATTGGCTCACAGAGTTTATGGAGGCTAAGATGTCCCCAAATCTGCAGGCAGCAAGCTGGAAAACCAGGAGAGCTGATGGTATAAGTTCCAGTCCAAGTCTTAGGCCTGAAGGCCTAAGAACCAGTAGAGCCAATAGTATAAGTTCTAGTCCACGTCCAAGTCCAAAGGTAGAAGATGACCAATGTCCCAGCTTGAAAGAGGTAGAAAGAGAGACCTTGTTTCTTATTCAGCCTTTTTTTTCTATTCAGGCCCTCAAGAAATTGGATGAGGACTACCACATTGTGGAGGGCAATTTGCTTTACTGAGTCTACTGATTCAAATGCTAATCTTATCCAGAAATACCTGCACAGATACACCAAAAATAATGTATAAATATCTGGGCACCCTGAGACCTAGTCAAGTTGACACATAAGATTAACCATTACACTGGGCAAAGACATTCAAAGCACCTTAGTTGTAGAGGGACCAAGAGAGTTCACCTTATGGAGTTTCCCCTCAGTCCTGTCTTTTGAAGGCTGGTGGTGTTTTTGGTCCCCCATCTTTGAGCTGTTTATGGGGCAGTGACAATGTTGTGGTGGTCACCACATGGCAGCCAACTACACTTCCTGAATATTGCTGCTCAAAGTCTATGTGCATCTTTAGCCCTTGGGATAATTAATGATAACCTGCCCTTAAGTGGCAACTGCTCAACCTGTGATGAAATGTCTTCATTATCCATGTTGATAGTGGCATGGAAGAACACAGCTAGCTGAAATTCACAGTAATCCAGAAACTCATTTAGGTCTATTTTTATTCTGCTAAGAGGTAATAAAATTAATTGCTCTTTATGTACCTGCACACTCAGAAGTTAGTGCTTCAAGAAATGAAATGACAAAAAAGCAGGTGATTTAGAAGGAGAAGGAGAACTGCTTTGGATAATATATGAACTGTTGTCTAACTTCCCCATTGGAATAGATTTGAGTGTCAATTAAGTGCTTTTCTTGGTGTTTCAAGTTTAATGAGACAGCTGCAAATGCACTAAAATCAGTGTCGAGAACATGCTAAGTCCTTCTGACTTGAGTACCTTGGTACTTTAGTTCCTTTATCTGGAAACTCTGTTTCTGTCATTTTCAGTGGCTTCTCTTTCTAATCTTGGCTTAAAGGTTACTTCCTCAGACAGGCCTTTGCTAGCCATTCTTCTTTATCTAAAAATATGATCCCTACTTCTATTTTTAGGTTTCTCTCTAGTGGTCTCCTACTTGAATTGTTAGTTTCATTTGCTGTCCTGTGTCTGACAACTAGCATAGTGCCTGTCACAAAGTAGAAGCTCAGCAAACATTGGTTGAATGAATGAATGAATGAAAATGCTGTAATTATTCAGTAAAAGGCACTTAGTGTCTAGGGCAGCTCTGTCCAATACATCTGTAATGATGGAAGTGTTTTGTATCTGCTGTCCAGTGTGGCAGGCACTGCCCACATGTGGTTCTTGAGCACTTGAAATGTGGCTAGAGCAACTGAGGGACTGAATTTCTAATGTTATTTAGTTTTAATTGATTTAAATTTAAGTAGCCACATGTGGCTAGCGGCTACTGTATTGGGCAACACAGATCTTGAGAATGTGATTTTATTAGTTTCTGACATGTAAAAATATTCCTACTGAATATTATCGCATTAAACATAAGTAATTTCTGAAGCTGAAAAGGTCTTCTAAAAGTAGTACAATGTATATAATTCATTTTTCAATATATAGTAGTTGTGTTTTATGGTTTACTTGAGAAGTATGCTGGGTTAGAAGATCTTATGTCTTTAGTGACATTCTGTGACTTAGTATTGTCATTACATTTTCCTTCCATTGTTTATTTTTGATTTTTATTATTTTAATTGCATTCTATCAAATTGACTAGAGCCATCCTGGCCTTTAGTTTGAGGGAAAACTCATTAGAGAATAAGGATTGGTTTACTTTGCATTCTAGAATCCTACAATTTCCTTTGCATGGCTAACCATTGTCAAGTATAATATTTATGCAAACATTGCCTTTGACTACACATAGCATGGATTGGTCCTAGAGTCTAAAAGCTTTTCAAATGAAGAGTAGGATTTAAAAAAAGAAGAATTAGCAGATTAAACTTTAATAATATATTAGCACTTTCCAAGCGAAGGTAAGAATTTAAAAAAATTTAATACAATAAACTTAAATAATTAATATATTAGAGCCATCAGATTTAAAATAAACTGCTAATGTTTTGTTTATATTGTTTTATTCAAGTTTTGAAATTAGAAATAAAAAGACCTGCAGGAGCTGGGTTTTATGCCAAAAAAAAAAAAAGAGAGAAAAAAGAAAATCTATAGTTGCATCTTTTACTGTATTAAAAATAAAATGTTTAAAAGACATGTTTCATGATGGATTTTTTTTATTGTGGTAAAATATATATAACATGAAATTTACCATTTTAACCATATTTAAGTGTACAGTTCAGTGGCCTTAAGTACATTCACATAATTATGTAACCATCACCACTATCCATTTTCCAGAACTTTTTCATCATCCTTAACTGAAATTCTGTACTCATTTTCCCAACCCCTTGGCCCTGGTAACCACTGTTTTACTTTATGTGTATGAATTTGATTATATATTTTTTAATTCTTGTCCACAATGATTATCCAAACCAATATATTACTGATATCTATGTGCCTACAGGGATCACCTCCTTTAAAAGGACTGTAACCTAACTAAATGCATAATTGCCTTATTTTGGGAAATGGTAGATACTTACTGTTCAGGATCTGAAAGCATCCAATTTAGTCACTGCTCCTAGCCATCACTAACCTTACATGCTCACCCTGAGTCAGGTCATTTTTCTCACTTAAAAAAAAATAATTCTAGAAAATTACTTTTAAGTGACAGGTGGTAAAATTGACTTTCTTGCATATATGCCTGATATTCCAAACTTTTTACTAATCTCTATTGAGAAAGGCAAAAAGAATCAATAACAGTTATTTAGTATTTTTAATACTTCCTAGTTTGTCAGTATAATATCATTGTGAACACTAGGCAACCATGCAAAATAAGTACATTTAAACTTAGGAATTCAAGATGCTTTTTAGTCATTTAGTGAGCAATAGGAATTTTGGGAATTTGAAGGAAAGTGTTACCTTCACCACATGACTTGCTCTGTTTTGCTGTGGGTACATGAGGCTTAGGAGACTAGGAAACAGAGCAGGGGATGCAGCCCCAGAGGTGAGAGACTTACCTGCGTGCTTAGAAGAAGCAGCAGCAAGTGGGCTTGTAAGGTAGCCTGTTGTAACGGCTGTAAAAGAAACACACTGTCCATGGCATTCAGAGGAGGGAGCAGACATTTCCTGAGTGGACATTAGGAAAAGGTCCTGAGGGAGGTGGTATTTATGGTAGGCTGAAGGCCATAAACCATTTTAGGTAGTGCACATGGAGAAGGGAGAGTCACATGACACGGGCATTCCTGATGGAGCAGACCCCCAGTGTTTAGGGTTAGTGAGAGACAGATAGCTGCTATTCTAGTTCCGTTCAGCTGGAGTGTGGGGTGTAGTCCCTGGGAGGGAACGGAGCACTTTGATAGACCAAGTGGAAAAAACTTGTGCTTTAGAAAGGTAGATCTAGGAATAGTGACTAAGGTAAATCAGAGAAGGTAATTATTTAAAAGGGAAGGTGGTTAAAGGCTGTTTAACTATCCAGGAGCATATCTGAGGGTGTTCCGCATTATGTCAGCTGTGGTGAGAGAAGAAAGGTTGGCCAAATGACAGATAATATCAAGACAGAGGTCTTAGCAACTGACTGAATGGAGGGGTGAAGGAGAGAGTGGCCATAAAGTCGCTAGGTTGTAATGCAAACTGTATAACAGTCAAAAGGTATCAACGCACGTATGATGAAAAGTAAGCCTTTCTCCTGCCTCTGTCCTTCAGCTGTTACCAGTTCTTATACATTTTCTTATACATCTATGTATATGCATAACCTACATCTATTCCTTTTCTCAAAAGTGTCAGGTACCATGTACTTTAATCAATATCTTATTTTTATCATTTAACACTGCATCCTGGTGATAATCCTATATCAGTACACATGGAGCTGCCTTATTCTTAATTTAGTCAGTCCCCAATTAATAAAAATTTGTTTGTCTTCGGCTCTTACAAATTATTTAGTGAATATCCTTGTTATGCATCATTTTGCACACATACAAACATGTTTATAGGTTTAAATTACTATTTGCTGAGTTAAAGGATATGTGCATTTAAATGTTGGTAGATACTGCCAGATTGCCTTCTACTAATATAAAGGTTTTACCAGCAATGCTTCTTTCTTAGATCCTTCCTAATAGTGTTATTAGATAATTTGATATTTTCCAATCTGTAGATTAAAAAATAGTATCAACTGTCATTTTAATTTGCATTTCTCTAATGAGTGAGATGGAGTATATTTTCATAGCTTTGAAAGGAATCTGAAATTCCTTTTGGGGGAACTTCTTGTCATTAACTGATTCCCATTTCTCTGTTCAGAAGTTGGACTTTTATGGAATGCTTATGGTGGTTTCTTATAAATCATGATTCTGGAGTATTGGTAGATATATTAGGATCCACCATTTTGTGAGTATATTAAGACAACAATCATCTATTCCTGTTTTTTTAGTTTTTTTTTTTTTAGTTTTAATCAAGAGTGAATATTAACCTTTGTCAAATGCCTTTAGAGTGTCTGGGGGGCTGATTGTATGATTTTTCTCTTCTGATCATAGGGTAAATTAGAGAAATAGATTTCCCGTCTTGAATTATCCCTGCATTACATGGGTGCCTGCCAACTACCACCCCCTCTGGCCATGGAGTAGTGTTCCCTCAGGGGCTTTTGGGTTCTCTTTGTTAATGTTTTATTTGTGATTTCTACATACAGTTCATAAGTGGTGCTTATGAGCTTATGGTTTATCTTACTCATCACTGAAACAACTTTTCAGAGATCATTGATAACTTCCAGGTAATTAAATTAGCACCCTCCAACCTCATTTACAGTCTTCCACCCTCTTCATTTATTCTGTGGCATTTCACACCCTGACCAGTGTTCTTACTTCATCTTCTTGAAAAAATGTTCTCCCTCCTTAGCTTCTGTGGTGCTAAGAGCTGAGCCCTGTGCTCTTTGATGGGTCTTCCTCCTCTCAGCGCCTGTCTCCCCAGAGACTCCCTCCATGACCCCCCCCCTTCCAGCATGCCATTGTCACTAGCGTGGGCCTCTCTCACACATCACTTGACATGTCTATTCATGTGGCTGCCATCAAACTCAGTGTGTCAGAAATAAACTCATTCTTCACCCCCA
This sequence comes from Cheirogaleus medius, assembly GCA_008086735.1. Taxonomy (NCBI): domain Eukaryota; kingdom Metazoa; phylum Chordata; class Mammalia; order Primates; family Cheirogaleidae; genus Cheirogaleus; species Cheirogaleus medius. The sequence continues at coordinate 1,753,428 of VBSM01000104.1, read as the reverse complement.
CTCCAAGTCAGTTTCTCCACTGGATTTGCAAAATAAGTACATTTAAACTTAGGAATTCCATTTATTGTAACCTCTGACATTTTCTTAATGATCCTGGCTCCAGCATTTGTTGAGTGCCTGCTGTGTGTCTGGCTCTGAGAAGTCAGGCAGCAAGCAGGACAAGTGGGAACAACAGAGGGAAGCAGCAGATATAGATTTCTTTTTCAAGCAACCTGAAGCGGCAGAGAGAAGGCCATAGTTTGGAGAGGTGAAGAGTTTGAGGGAAGCCAGAATTGTTTGAGGCAAGGAAGCGGTCAGGGTGAGAAGTGTCAGATGCAGGGACAGGGAGCAGTGCCCAGGAGGTGGCTGAGGGAATGTAAGCCTGAGCCGGGTGTGGCCACAGCCAGAGAAGCCGCCCAGAGGGAGAAGAGAAGGAAGATCCAAAGAGACTAAGGGTGAAATGCCAGGTGCAGGAACGTGAATCCTGTGCTGCTGAAAAGGGTGGGGCTTTGTCCTTAAAGAGAAGAGACATTTTCAGTCCTCTGAACATTTTTCTTAATGTGTCCTATATCTGTATGAGGAAAATCCCGTCCGCAGCTACTGTGGAGAGACTCTTAAAGTCTGTAGGAGGACATGGAGGACCATCAAGGGCTTGTTGTAGCATGTGGTAGACACTCATAGTTATTCCTGGAGTATGAGACTGCAGCACAAGTGCGTTCTACATTTGGGAGACTGCTTTTTATCTCTCCATGAGCAGTTTGACATCAACAGCTTTAGGACAGGTAGAGAAGAAATTAATATCTCTCTAAGCGTCAGTGAAACCATGGAGGCCATGTTGGAAAATTTTTCACAGCGATAGTGTCTCCGTGGGTAGCAGTGAGCTATGCACCCCGGTGAGCAGTTGCCCTCAGCACTGGGGACAGTGGTGTCGCCTGCACTCCGTGGAATTCCTCACAGTCTCAGGTGCTGCTCCTTTTCACAGGGCTACTTCACTCCAGTTTGCACTAATTGTTAAGAAAGTTCCTATGGGGAATGCAGTTCTTACATTTTTCTCTCTTCTTTCCATCCACGGTCTCATCTACCTGCCTAGAACATGTCTGGCCTTTCTTTCGCATAACAGCATTTCAAATATGATGGCTATATCCTTCTTTTGTCTCTGTTTTTGCTCCTGCTCTTCTGAATGCTTGATTACCAGACACTTTACACTTTAATTTCTGTAGGTTTGCATTTGATACATTTTAATGTGAATATTGAATTAATTATTTTCAATGAGGGCACATTACTACTTTTCTTCTTGTTCATAAATGGAATTATAATCTGTCTTTCCATGTTTACCTATGGCAATTTACCGTGCTTATCATAAAGGCATTAAGATTATACTTCTATTCAGAATATAAAGTGCTTTTTCCTACCTATGTTCTGTTACTCTGTATATAGAATATAAATATATGTATATGTGTATGAGTGTATGTGTATTATATACATAATTATATGTATAATATATGTATTTATAAAATATGTGTATGATAGATGTATAGAATATTATATATAATTATATGGATAATGTATAACATACATAATTATATGTACTATATAATTATGTATATAACACACGTGTTTGTGTGTGTGTGTGTGTGTGAGAGAGAGAGAGAGAGAGAGAGAGAAAGAATAGTTTCCACATCTTAAGTACTTTCCAAATTCATTTTGATACTACTTACTAGGTCCTGTTTCCCCTCTAAACCCTAAGTGTAGAAAGCCTGACCTCATCAGACTTAACTCAGGAAAAAAGGCTGCTCTTGTGGCCTTTGGGTCTAGCCCTGCCTGCAGAACACAGAGCATGGCTGTCACCCCTTGGTTTTGTTTTGTTTAGGGCTTCCTGTAAACTCTTCAGGTAAAGAGCCTGGCAATGTCTTTTATTACCTGAGAAGCTAAATTTGGTTTTGGTGTTGATTCTTTCCAAAGCAAAGAAGAAAATTTCTTGTGTCTGGTAAAGTCCTTTAGCATGTGTTATTTGATTTTGCATGTTGACGCCGAGGCATTCCTTTGCCTGACTTGTCTCTCAGACAGCTTTGTGGAGAATTGGGCTGTAGACATTTGCCATGCACTTTATGTCAGAGGTGGGAGTAGGGTTAGTGGGGAAGGGAAGAAGAAGACAAATGGGGGAATGATACTCATTATCACCCTCTTCTGGTGCTTGTGATCACAACTGCTTATAGAGGTGTCCTAAACCCTTCCCACCCTCTGCTCCTTACTGGCTGCAGTATTTCTTCTCCTACTCTGATTCCCATTTTGGCATTAAGAGTGGCCATTTTTTCACTGGCTACTTTCTTTTGCTCTCACCCATCCCCCAAATTAGCCTGGTGCAAGCCCACTGAAGAGGCATTCAGTCTCTGTTCCTCCATGCTTTCTCCCACCTCATAGCCATTCCCCCTTCCATAGAAAGAATCCTGCAGAGTTGGCCTACTTTCTGTCAATGCCACCTCCTTAGAGGGTGTTGCAGAATGCCACAAATTCTTTATCAGAAATAGCTGTGTTCATATGAATGGTTAGATATAAACCTCTTCCAGAAAAGTCATCATTAGTACAATGAAGTATTCCTTAAGTTGCAGAGATCTTTAAACTAACTCCAGCCTCGTGTGGCTACAGTTCTTTTTTTAAAGAGTTGATTCATCTTCATGGCCACACTTTTGGAAAATTTAAAGCTGTTTATTCTACTGAAAGCAGAGGATAAGGATGAGTAGAAAGAAGTCACAGAATTCTCTGCTTATCAGAATATCAGATTGTAAATATCTGTCAGGTTCTTCTATAGTATTTTCTTTCTTCCTACTTTTTTCCTGTTTTCTTTCTTCCTCCTACCCTGCTTTGCTCCCAGAGCCCTCTTCATTTTTATCAGGGGGTGTCACTGCATCCAAGATGTTATTTTCCATTGCTTATTGGCCTTGTCACAGTTATGACTGGGTGATGAAGCTTTTCTCCTCTGGGTCTTACTTTCCGTATGTGCTAAGCCCAGTGATTGTCTGTTGTATCTTGTCCAACCATCTGTCCTGAGTTTTTGCTGTCTTCTCTTTTTGATGTTTCTAGTCAATAGGAGCAACTTCTTTTGATACCTTATTGTGAGGGCAGGGTTACTCTTCGCTCTTGTGCTCTGTACTCTTCTCACCAAATATGTTTTGTGACACTACAGAATTTAATGACAATGATTCTAGGACACAGCCATGACTTGTGGTTTTGAATATATGTAGGGAGATTCTCCCATTCATTGAACAAGTATATATACTGCGTTGGGCACCATTCTAGGTATTGGCAGTATGTGGAGGTAGCATGTGGGAACAGATAAAAGTCCCTGCTCTCATGCAGCTTACATTCTTATTATGGAATTTAAGAACATCCTTTTAAAAGAGAATTAGAAAAATACTGCTCTATTGGGTTTTTAATACGTAGACCAGAGACAACAGCTACTGGTCAGTGTGTGCTATCACTTTACTGACTCTGGTTTTAAGCAACCCAGTTATTGAATCTGTTTTCTCTATCATCAAAATGGTACTAATTTTAGGATGTTGTAAGACATTTGTAGGTATAGATCAAGTCATTTATTCTGGGTTGAATTTCCAAGATGTTTAACTCTCAACATTAAGATTGTAAAGAGTATATTTCCTTAATTTGCTGTTTTCTTCACAATTGACATGCCTTTAGAGTAGGAGAGTTTTTATGGTTGATTTATTTTAACAGTGATAATGAAATATTTTTTAAAATGTAAGAAACTGTTAACAAAATATTTTGATGGCACATTTAACATATAACCTGAGTCAAATTCCAGATTTAAGGTGAAACTGAAGGGATCATATTTAGGTTTTAGTGCTTAGAAGTTTGAACATTCTATAGTTTCTACCACTGCCCTAAATTCATCAGAGAAAATCTAAGACAGAAGAAATGCTACTCCTTTTTGCTCAGGGTCGTTCTGACTATACTTGCTAGTCAGAAACTATAATATCTTCAAGATTGGTATTAACTGATGGTGTTTTTGTGTGTGAAATTGTTTTTAAAAAATTAAGAAATAGCTTTCTGTATATTACATTTCCTAAAACTACAGGAAAGTTGACTTTGGGTATATCTTGGGAATCTGGAACCTTCACTGAGAAGTCTTAAATCAGAGATGTTTTAACCTCAGTTTATCTGCTTTGTACCAATTATTATGGCAAATGACTTTGTGTGTGTTTGGGGGTACAGTAATACTTGACAATTAAGGCTTCCTCATGTAGATGTTTCTCTAGTGAAGTAGTAGACTTTGTATACAAAGGTGGTAGATTCTGTGAATGTGATAGCTCACTGATTGCCTTTAAATTACCATTTGGATTACAAATCCCATGGGATAAAAGGTCATCAAAGTAGTTTAGATGTGTATTTTATTGACATCTTAAAATATACAATATATTTTATTTCTAAATTTTTAAAGTTTGAAAACAAGATAGCCTGGATTAAATAAATACATTTTCAAGCCTAATGTGCTTATTTAGAATGTAGTTCTGTTTTTCTACTTGAACGGCACAAACTCTATGTTGACATACTCCTGTTTTGATGACCTGTGGTTGGTTGTTGAGGTCAACCTTGGTTGGTAATATCTCCCTGGGGGATGGTTTAAACAATTTTAGAATGGTAGCACTGTGCTAATCTTAGAAGGAAAATTTCTTTCCAAATGACTTCTCAGAAGTATATGCCATATACGAGAATCTACCTTTATCCTTCTTACTTTCATTAATTTCAGGAATAGGTATAGAAAACTATGAGCCAGAAATATGGTATGATGTATGTTTACCATTAGGAAAAATGCTTGATTACCTACCAAGTGCCGAGTTACTTTGATTAGTTCAATCTTGCTGATGTGATCATCAGGAACTTGTTATTATCCAGCACAGGAAGCTTCTGCTTAACCTTGATTCTTTCATTTATCATTGGGATTTCAGTAGGATACTGATTTTGAATAAGTTGAACATCTTATAATCTTTGTTCCAAAATCTGCTGCTGCTTAAAGCACTTCTCTGAAGGTGGGGTGCTGGAGGCTTGGACAGGAAGTGGGTGAAGAGGCCCTAAGAGGCTGGTGGTGATCCCAATTCCCTAAACTATTCAATTTGTAGAAAATAATCTTTTTGACTTTTAATAATTTATAAGAAAATGAAGTTTGAGGTCTCTCATGAAAAGCAACCATTTAGTCTCTCTCATACTGATAATTAATGAGAGATTTATCTACCTTTTTACCCTTAGAATTAAATACTGAATATATTTGGTGAAGAATAAAGTTTCTTTATGAATATCCATTTGTTAATTTTACAAATATTTGGTAGTTGTATATACAAAGTCTAATAAGAAATTTTTCCTTCCTCCAAAAAGTGTGTAGTTTATTGGGAAAGACTAATAAGTCAACAACTACAACAAAAATCTTTAATGTGGATGATCAATGCTAGATAGGTAAGACAGGTGCTGAGAGATCAGAAGGGAGGGTTACTTAACCTAGAAAAGTCAAGTCAGAGAAGATTTTCTCAGAGGGGATTGTCAGGAGGAGAATGAGTTAACCAGACAAAGAAGGTGGGAGTGCTTTCCTTGGCCCGAGGAACTATGTTTGCATGGACGTGTGCTTCTGCAGGAGAGGTGGATGATGACAAGACATGAGGTTGGTCAGATTTTCAGGAAATAAATTATGAAGTTAAAAGACTTTAGGTCTTTCTGAGGAGTTTTAAGCAGAAATATGACCTTGTAAGACTTTTAGATCATTTTGACAGCGGCTTGGAGAGCTAGTTAGAAGTGCATGTGGTAATTGGTGGCAGAGAACAATATTCATGGTATATTTTGGTAATTTAGGTAAACAATGATGGAGTCTTGATTTAGCAGCAAAGGATGACGTGGAGAGATGGGCAAATCCCAGAGAGATTCGGGATTTAGAAGCAATTAGGCCTGGCACCTGATTGGGTATGAGGAAAAAAGGGGGAGGAGGATAAAGGATGCCTTCCAGTTTTCTGGATTGAGTAATCAGGTGGTAGTTGGTAGTGTTTGCCCAGGTAGTAAATGTATGAGTTTGTATTAGATCTGAGATGTGTTGAGTTTAAGGTTCCTGAGGGATACCCAAGTGGGGAAGTCCTACATAGACAGGTACATGTGTAGGCTGGAGCTCCTGAGTGATACTGGCATTGGAGATTAGAAGGACTTTGGCACAGGACTGGCAATTGAAGCAAAATTCCATTTGAAGGTATTAATAGATGAGGCCAAGAAAGGGTATGTAGAAGAAGGAGAAGTGAAGAGGGCCAAAGGTAGAACTCTGGGGTCACTGAGTAATAGGGATGATTGAAGGATGTGGATCATTGAAGGAGACTGAGTAGAAGTGTTCAGAGAGGTGGGAAGAAGGCCAGAAGAGAGTCCATAGAAATTGAAGGAAGGCATAGTTTTGAAGACAGTGCAACCAATAGTGTCAAAGGCTGCAGAGAGTCCAAGTCAGAAAAGCACTGAAAAGTGACTGTTGGATTGAGTGAATAGGAGGCCATTGGTGACATTGTTGGAAATAGCTCCAGTGGTATGGTGGAACAGACCTAGAATTCACTGGGTTGAGCAGTGAACGTACGAGAAACTGAAAACAAGAAGTATTCAGTGTTTATGTCGCAGTGCCTTCTTGGGAAAGAAAAAGGTAAGGGCATGAAAGAGGGGCCATAGCTATAAAGAGAGGGTTGTCAAGAGAGGGGGTACTTTTTCTTTAGTAGGAGAAATTTGACCATGTTTAAGTGCTCAAGTGAATGAGTCATGAGGCATTGGCTTAGGCAAGAAGAAAACTTCCACTTGCATTGACATAGGGTGCACGGAAGAAAGAAGGATGCCATGCAGTTAAGGTTGCATGTGTGCTAGGAGGAGAAGAGGTGGAGATTGGAAAGATTATTACTCGGTCGTTCTGTATACCCGTATTAAAAAAAAGATAAGTTATTTAAAACCAAGACTGGGCCATGTGATTTTTGTGTTGTAGAGACTAGATTTACTACACAGAATCTTGGATAATTTATAAGTCCTTAAACCCCAATGGAGGAAAAGTTATTATTTAATAATATCATATTCACCTTTATTTAAAGAATCATGATAGAAGATGAATTAGAAACTCCATGTACCGGTTTTCTTTTCATCTGTCAGAGGCTTTGCCCAAATTATATTCCTGTCATTGGCATTTTGGAGTTGAGGACAACAGAACTGTTACAACATGAATTTTTAGAGCCAATTTTGACCACAGTGAAGTTGCTATGAAGGCTGAAGGTCAACAGCATGATTGATTGGGTGATTAGAATTCCTTTTAAAACAAATTAGAGGTGGCAGGTCTGCCACAGGTGAGAAGTACAGCAAGGAAATGAATCTCATTAGCATATAAAACTTCTTAGATCATCAAAAAAGAAGTTTAATGTTTGAAATATAAACACACAAATACACACACACACACACACACACACACACACAGAGGAATGACCTGCCTAGGAATTCCTGCTTGTGATTATTATACAACGTAGTGTCTAGCCTGATTTTTCTGTATAGATATAAATAATATAAAGATATATTTTATTATTAATTCAGAAACTAGTATAGAGATATGTTTTATTATTAATTCAGGAACTGGTACCCTAAATGATAAGTGCATTTATCAGTTCCATTATCCACTTATTATATTTGCCTTTGTATTTGGATTCTTCTAGATGATTGGATTTATGATTAGGCAGCCATTTTAGTTTGGGATCCCTGGCTTTGAAGGAGGCAGAGGGGGCAGGTAGGAACCAGGATCTGTGTTTAGGAAGGGAAAGGAGGAGTAAGGGACAGAGAACGGAGAAGGATGTACGTGGTGGTATGTGTCTGTCAGTCTTGGAGAGCAGAGCAAGGCAGCGGTCTCTGGAGAACTAATATTTCTCAGGAACATAATACATGCCAGACGGCAAGCTATGCCCTTTCATATATATTGCATCCTCATAATAATCTTGACAAGGTAGATATTGACATTATACGTAGTTTCAAAGAAAGAAATGAAGGGAGGTGAGAAGATATCCAAAAAGAACTTTTAAAAGTAAAGAAAAATAGTGATGATGACTATTGTTATTAAATTGAAATGCAAATTGCTTCAATGTAATTGCTGTGGTATTCTAATTTTTATTTTTTGGGATTCAGTCTTAAGTGTTTGAGTCAAAAGGGTTAAAATTGGTTATGAAGCTGGTTACATGGGGGCTAGTTGAACTCTATTTTTGTGCATCCTTAGAAATTTAATAATAAAACATTTTTAAAAGGATCAAACAAAGAAGTAAAATGTCGGCTGGGTGCGGTGACTCACGCCTGTAATCCTAACACTCTGGGAGGCCGAGGTAGGAGGATCGCTCAAGGTCAGGAGTTCGAGACCAGCCTGAACAAGAGTGAGACCCCCGTCTCTAATAGAAATAGAAAGAAATTAGCTGGCCAACTAAAAATATATAGAAAAAATTAGCTGGGCATGGTGGCACATGCCTGTAGTCTCAGCTACTCGGGAGGCTGAGGCAGAAGGATTGCTTAAGCCCAGGAGTTTGAGGTTGCTGTGAGCTAGGCTGATGCCATGGCACTCTAGCCCAGGCAACAGAGCGAGACTGTGTCTCCAGAAAAAAAAAAAAAGAAGTAAAATGTCTTGGTTGTGATGAAAAGTGAAGGAATATTTATGAATAGCAGTGGGACTTTTTCTCTTCTTCCACTATCACATCTGTATGATAGCCTTAGCCTAAGAACCTATTTTTCAGTCGAAATTATTAACATACCATTTAGGAAATAAAGAAAATAAAATCAATTGTTTTGTATGTGGTAATTTCAGCTTCACTTAATGTGTGAAGACTCAGTTCAGAAATTTGGTGGCTTCTTCATCTTCATTGGATTGCAGTGGGAGTTTTGTCAAAGTGAAGGAGCGTTTATGCTGGAAAGAAGCCCAGGGCTGAGAATGTTTCTTTGCAGAAAGTATATAGCTCCAAGGGGGCAGATCAGAGTCTAGTCAGTAAGCATCTTTGCATGTAAAACACTGTGGCGGGGACTGTAGGGAGCTACAAAGACAGGATATAAGATAGTGGCGACACCTGTGGAGGGCTTACTCTGTGCCAGCATGCTCTAAACACTTCACGTGTGTTTAATCCTTGCTACAACTCTAGGAGGTAGGTACTGTTCTTTCTTATTTTTTTAATTGAATACTTTATTTTAATTTTTTTATTGTTACATACTATCTGTACATATTTATGGGGTACATGGTATATTTTGTTACATGCACAGAATGTATAATGATTAAGTCAGGGTATTTAGCTTATCCATCACCTCTAGTATTTATCATTTCTATGTGTTGAGGACATTTCAAGTCCTCTCTGCTAGATATTTTGAAATATACAATACATGGTTGTTAGCTATAGTCACCCTACTCTGCTATCAAACATTAGAACTTATTCCTTCTATCTAACTGCATGTTTATACCCATTGACCAACCTCTCTTCATCCCATTTCCCTTGATTATCTGGTATGTATCATTCTGCTCACTACCTTCATGAGGTTAACTTTTTAAGCTCTTGCATATGATTGAGAATATGCAATATTTGTCTTTCTATGCCTGGCTTATTTCACTTAATGTAATGAACTCTAGTCCATCTATATTGCAGCAAATGACAAGATTTCATTTTTAATAGCTGCATAGTATTTTGTTGTATATATGCCACATTTTCTTTATCCATTCATCTGTTGATGGACACTGAGTTGATTCCATATCTTGGCTATTGTGAATAGTGCTGCAATAAACATGATGATTAATGCTGTTCAGCATTTTTTCATATAACTGTTGGCCATTGGTATATTTGCTTTTGAGAAATGTCTATTCATGTCCTTTGCCCATGCTGTAATAAGATTGCTTTATTACTGTTTTGTTGTTTGAGTTCCTTGTATATTCTGGATGTTAGTCACTTGTTGCATGAGTAGTTTGCAAATATTTTCTCCCATTCAAAAGGTTTTCTATTCACTCTGTTGATTGTTTTCCTTGCTGAACAGAAGCTTTTTTGTTTAATACAGTCCCATTTGTCTATTTTTGTTTCTGTTGCCTTTATCTTTGAGGTCTTAGCCATAAAATCTTTGCCTAGACCAGTATCCTGAAGTGTTTCCCTATGTTTTCTTCTGGTAGTTTTATAGTTTTGGGTCTTACATTTAAGTCTTTAATCCATCTTGAGATAATTTTTTGTATATGATGAGAGATAGGGGTCCAATTTCATTTTTCTGCATACGAATATCCAGTTTTCCTAGCACCATTATTGAAGAGGATGTACTTTCTCTAATACATGTTGTTAGCACTTTTGCTGAAAATCAGTTAGCTATAAATATTTGGATTTATTTTGGGTTCTCTATTTTGTTCCATTGGTTTATATGTCTGTTTTTATGACAATGCAATGCTGCTTTGCTTACCTTTGCTTTGCTTTGCTTTGCTTACCTTTGCTTTGCTTTGCTTTGCCTTATAACATATTTTAAAGTCAGGTGGTGTGATGTCACCAGATTCGTTCTTTTGTGTAGGCTTGGTTTGGCTAATTGGACTCTTTTTTTGGTTCCATACTAATTTTAGGGTTTTTTCTATTTCTGTGAAAAATGACATTGGTATTTTGATAGCAATTGCATTGAATATGTAGATTGCTTTGGATAGTGTGGTCATTTTAACAATATTATTTTTTCTGATCCAAGAGCATGGTATGTCTTTCCATTTGTTCGTGTCTACTTCAGTTTCTTGAGAGATTGTTTGGAGGTTCTAGCAGGGGAGCACAGCTAATTGTATACGCTTGAATGAAGAATGGTCCTCTATCGGGGAAGGTTGTCTTCTTCAGCTGAGCGCACAGCTTCAGGAAGGATGTACATGGAGCTGTGAGGGAAGAAGGGGACACCTGAGTAGCCAGACAGATCAGCCGAATTAACCTTGGTGATCAGTATGGTGACAGGTGTCACAGTGAGATTGTCCTCACATCTGCACTTCAGTTTCTTTCATCAGTGTTCTATAGTTTTCCTTGTAGAGGTTTTTATCTCCTTAGTTGAATTTATTGTTTGGAACTGTAGCATGTGAATATTTTCTCCCAGTCAGTAGGTTGTCTGTTTGCTTTTGTGATAGTTTCCTTGGCTGTGCAGAAGCTTTTTAATTTGATCAGGTCCCATTTATTTATTTTTGTTGTTTCTGTGATTGCCTTTGGGATCTTCTTCATAAATTCTTTGCCGAGGCCAATCTCTATAAGAGTTTTTCTAACATTTTCTTCTGGAATTCTTATAGTTTCATGCCTTAGGTTTAAGTCTGTTATCTACTGTGAGTTGGTTTTTGTGAGAGGTGAGAGGTGCAGATCCTGTTTCATCTTCTACATGTGGCTATCCAATTTTACCAGTGCCATTTATTGAATAAGGATTCTTTTCCCCAGTGTATGTTTTTGTCTACGTTGTCAAAGATTAGATGGCTATATGCAGATGGTTTGATATCTGAGTTCTCAGTTGTGTTTCATTGGTCTATGTCTCTGTTCTTGTGCTAGTACTATGCTGTTTTAGTTACTGTAGACTTGTAGTATAGCTTGAAGTCTGGTAAATTGATGCCTCCCAATTTGTTCTTTTTGCATAAGATTGCTTTTGCTATATGAGGTCTTCTCTGGTTCCAAATGAAGCATAGAATTCTTTTTTCTAGATCTGCAAACAGTGATGTTGGTATTTTAATAGTGATTGCGTTGAATCTTTAGATCGCTTTGGGTACTATAGACATTTTAACAATGTTAATTCTGTTGACCCATGAGCATGGTATGGTTTTCTACTTCTTTACGTCCTCTGCTATTTCCTTCCTCAGTGTTTTATAGTTCTCCTTGTAGAGGTCTTTTACCTCCTTAGTTAAATATATTCCTAGGAATCTTATTTTCTTTGTTGCTATTGTGAAGGATATGGAATCTTTGATTTGGTTCTCAGTTTGACTGTTCACATATAGGAATGCTATTGATTTGTGTACATTGATTTTGTAACCTGAGACTTTGCTGAATTTGTTATCCATTCCAATCTTATAGCAGAATCTTTGGGGTTTTCTACGTATAAGATCATATTGGCTGGGCACGGTGGCTCACGCCTGTAATCCTAGCACTCTGGGAGGCTGAGGCGGGAGGATCGCTCAAGGTCAGGAGTTCGAAACCAGCCTGAGCAAGAGCAAGACCCCGTCTCTACTAAAAATAGAAAGAAACTAATTGGCCAACTAAAAATATATAGAAAAAATTAGCTGGGCATGGTGGCACATGCCTGTAGTCCCAGCTACCTGGGAGGCTGAAGCAGAAGGATCGCTTGAGCCCAGGAGTTTGAGGTTGCTGTGAGCTAGGCTGACACCATGACACTCTATCCCGGGCAACAGAGTTAGACTCTGTCTCAAAACAAAAAGATCATATCGTCAGCAAAGAGTGATAGTTTGACCTCTTCTGCCCCCATTTGGATGCCCTTGATTTCCTTCTCTTGTCTGATTGCTCTGGCTAGGATTTCCAGCACTATGTTGGATAGAAGAGGTGATAGAGGGCAACCTTGTCTGGTTCTAGTTCTAAGTGGGAACGCTTTCAATTTTTCCTCATTCAGTATGATGTTGGCTGTGGGTTTGTCATACATGGCTTTTATCATTTAGAGGTAAGTCCTGTCTATGCCTATTTTGTTAAGCTTTCTTATAAAAGGGTGTGAATTTTGTCGAATGGCTTTTCTGCATCTATTGAGAGGATCATGTGGTCTTTGTTTTTGCTTCTATTTATGTGGTGAATTACATTTATAGATTTGTGTATGTTGTACCATCCCTGTGTCTCTGGGATGAAGCCCCCGTGGTCGTGATGGGCTTATAGCTAGAATCTATATAGAACTCAGGAAAATCATCAGGAAGAAATCAAACAAACCTATCAAAAGTGGGCAAAGGACATGAACAGAAACTTTTCAAAAGAAAATAGACTAGGCTGGGCGTGGTGGCTCACGCCTGTAATCTTAGCACTCTAGGAGGCCAAGGCAGGTGGATCGCTCAAGGTCAGGAGTTTGAGACCAGCCTGAGC
>VBSM01000104.1:1716736-1740282 GCA_008086735.1 Cheirogaleus medius | reverse complement strand
GCAATCCCATTACTGGGCATCTACCCAAAGGAAAAAAAGACATTCTGTAAAAAATACATCTGCATTTGAATGTTTGTAGTAGCACAATTCACAATTGCAAAGATGTGGAAAAAACCCAAGTGCCCATCAATTTCTGGGTGGATTAATAAAATGTGGTAAATATACCACGGAGTTCTACTCAGCCACAAAAATCAATGATGATCTAGCACGTCTTATATTATCCTGGATTGAGCTGGACCCCATTCTACTAAGTGAAGTATCATAAGAATGGAAAAACAAGCACCGCATGTACTCACCATTAAATTGGTATTAACTGATCAATACTTATGTGCACATGTAGTGGTAGCATTCATTGAGTGTAGGGCAGGTGTGAGGGGCGAGGATCGGATGAGTATATTCACATCTAATGGGTGCGGTGCACACTGTCTGGGGGATGGAGATGCTTGAGGCTCTGACTTGGGTGGGGCAAAGGCAATATATGTAAGTAAACATTTGTACCCCATAATATGCTGAGATAAAAATAAAGAAAAAAAAGAAAAAAATATTATTCCTTGTTGTTTTATTTATTTATTTCTGGTGGCTAGTGTAAATGGGATTATCTTCCTGGTGTCTGTTTCAGCTGGTTCATTATTACTGTAAAGAAACACTACTAATTTTTGTATATTGATTTTGTATCCTGTAACTTTCCTGAATTTATTTATCAGATCTAGAAGTTTTTGGGTGGGGTTTTTAAGATCATATCATCTGCAAAGAGGGATATTTTGACTTCCTCTTTTCTAATTTAGATGACTTTTATTTATTTCTCTTGGCTGATTGCTCTGGCTAGGATGTACATTACTGTGTTGCATATGAGAGGTGAAAGTGAGCATTTTTGTCTTGATCTAGTTCTTAGAGGGATAGCTTTCCGCTTTTCCCTATTCAGTATGATGTTAGCTATGGATTTGTCACAGAATGCCTTTAGTATATCAAGATATATTCTGTTCTTTCTCTGTCTAGTTTGTTGAAAGTTTTTATCATGAAGAGATGTTGGATTTTATCAAATGCCTTTTCTGTTCCTATGGAGGTGATCATATGGTTTTTGTGTATCATTCTGTTGCTGTGATGTATCACATTTATTGATTTGTGCATGTTGAACCATCCTTGTATCCCTTGTATTTATCCCACTTGTGAATGGTGTATTATCTTTTTAATGTGCTGTTGGATTTAGTTTGATAGTATTTTCTTGAGGATTTTGGACTCTGTATTTATCAGGGATATTGGCCTGTAGTTTCCTTTTTCTGTTGCATCTTTGTCTGGTTTTGGTATCAGGGTAATGCTGGCATTCTGGAAAGATTTAGGGGGACTTCCCTCCTCTTCGATTCTGAAATACTTTGAAGAGACTGGTATTAGATCTTCTTTGTAAATTTGATAGAATTCAGCAGTGAAGCCATCCAGTCCTGGGTTTTGCTTTGGTGGGAGACTTTTTATTACTGATTCATTCTTGGTGTCCTTGATGGGCAGTTTTTTTCTTTCAGTACTTTGAATATATCATTCCATTCTTTCCTGGCCTGGAAGAGTTCTGGTGAGAAATCCATTGTTACTCTGATGGGGGTTCCCATGTAAGTGACTAGATGCTTTTCTCTTACTGATGTTAGAATTCTTTCTTTGTCTTTGGATTTTGACAGTTTGACTATAATGTGCTATGTTGAAGAAATTTTTGGCTTATGTCTATTTGGGGATTTCTGAGCTTCCTATATCTGGATGTCTAAATTTCTTGCTATATTTTGGAATTTTTCAGCTATTATTTTGTTAAACAGGTTTTCTGTCCCTTTTGTTTTCTCTTTACTTTGTGGAACACTGAAAATTCAAGTATTTTGTTGCTTTATGATAACCCATATGTCATATAGGCTTTGTTTATTCTTTTTTATTAATTTTTCCTTATTTTTGTCTGGGTTATTTCAAGAGACGTGTCTTGAAGTTCTAAAATTCCTTCTTCTGCTTGATCTTGTCTGTTGTTGAAGCTCTCAAATGTATTTTTTATTTCATTTAATGAATTCTTAATTTCCAGGGTTTCTGGGTTTTTTTTTTTTTTTATATATCTGTCTGTTTGGTAAATTTCTGCTTCATATCCTGATTGTTTTTCTGTTCTTTTTGTATTATTTATCTGTGTCCTCTTATATCTCACTGAGCTTCTTTAATATCATTCTTCTGAATTTTTTTGGTTTTTGGCATTTCTTTGAAATTTCTTTTTCATTGGCATTTGTTGCTGGAAAATTATTGTGTTCTTTTGGCAGTGTCATATTTCCTTGCTTTTCCATGTTTCTTGTGTTCTTACATCTATATCTGTGCATCTGGTGAAAGAATCTCTTATTCCAATTTTTATATTTTCTTTCATAGGGGAGGACTTTTTCCTGAACATGTATATATGGTGTTGGTTTGGTAGGGCACTTTTGCTTTGTTTCTTGATGCGTACAGTAGTATAGTCTTTGTATATTTTCTTTGGCTATAAACAACATCAGTGATGTCTGTGATTTCCTTGTGGCTTTGGATGAAGTTGTTAGTGTGGTAAGGTTGTGCTGGGGATCAGGACACCAAGGTCAGCTAGTCCTCAGGCACCGGTGGTGGCAGTGGTGGGCCAAGCATGCCTTTCCTTGGTTCCCAGGAACCAAGGTTCCCATACATTGGTATGCTGGCACTGGTGTTAGTAGGTCCAAGCAGGCTGATTCTCGGGGCATCTAGGTGGCTTGCTCGGGTGCCAGCAGGAGCAGTGGTAGGCTGAGTGGGTAAGCGGGTCCTTGGGCCTCACTGCAGTAGGTGTGGTATGGGCAATGATGGTAGCAGTGGTGGGACAACCCCCTGGCTCCCAGGTGGTCTGTGCTGGTGTTGGCAGTAGCTATGAAAGGTTGGGCAGGCCAGTCCCTAGGCCTGGAGGTGATACATGTGAGTGAGTGTCAGCTGTGCTGGTAGCAGCAGGCTGAGTGGGCTCCCCTTTAGGCCACCAGGAGGTGTGTGCCAGTGCCAATGGGGTGTTGGGTGGGGTAAGGTGATCCCCCTACCCCAGTTGGCATGTTTGGCTGCTGGAGCTTGGAGTCATGTCCTCATGCTCCCTGATGGTGCATATGGGCAGTGGCTGTGGTTGCTATGGGCAAGGTGATCCCCAGGCCCCAGCAGAGGTTTTGTGTGGAGGGAGCCTGTTCTCAGGGCATGTGCAAGCATGCTGGGGTCCTGCTGCTGGGGAGGGTGGTATTGCTGTCTAGCAGTAGCAGTAGGCAGGTGCCTGGGGAGTGTGTGATTCAGCCCCAGGCAGCAGCCAACAACAATAGATGCTGGGGTAGCCTGTCCTCAAGGTGTATGCAAATACTAGATGGTTCTGCTGTTGGGGGAGGCAGGTCACTGTCAGTGGCTTGTGCTTCACCTCTGGTGGCAGCAGGCAGTAGCAGCAAGAGGTATGGGCACGGGAGCCTGACCTCAGGGTGTATGCAAATGTGTGGTGGTGTTGCTGCTGGGGCCGTCAGGTCCCTGCCAGTGGCTCACACTTTGGCTCTGGCAGCAGCTGCCAGCATTGGTGGTGGCTGTGGGGGATGTCATTGGGTCGCCAGGGCAGAGGAGATGCAGGGGCTATTGAGCCCAGGGTGGGATGCAGTCTGATGGGGGATGGGTCTTCAAAATGATGTTGTGCTGTAGCTGTCAGGTCTGGGTTCGTGTGTAGGGCCCAGTGTGAGCTCCCTCTCTGAAGCATGCCTTCTTGTGGTTTCCAGGTAGCTCTGTATGTTAGTCTCAGCCCCCAGTGGGGCCCACAAGGGTCGAGGATCTCTCTTACGGCTAGGATTACAAGGAGTCTGTGTTGGGGACAGGGACCACTGGGGATCTCAGTTAACCTTTTCTGCACTGGGGAGCCTCTCCACCCAGCAGACTCCTTGTCCTTCCTTGCCCTAGGTGTTTCCCGTCATTTCTCTGTTGAATTCCAGTGTTGTCTTAGATGACCGGTTGGTAGTGTGATTATCTACTTGCTATTTTGGTTCTTCTTTGTGGAGAGGTGAGTACCAGGTGTATCTAGTCAGCCATCCCAGAGCCCTTCCTGATTGTACACTTTTCTCTTATTTTTAAATTTTTTTTGTGATAAAATGTAGAGATATAATAACTATCATTTCGACCATTTTTTAGTGTACAGTTCACTGGTGTTAAATACATTTATACTGCAACTGCCATCCTTCTCTAGAACTTTCTTATCTTCCCAAATTGAAGCTCTGTACCTATAAAACAATAATTTTCCATTCCTCTTTCCCACAACCCTGCAACCACCATTCCATTTTCTGTCTCTATGAATTTAACTACTTTGGGTATCTCATATTAGTGGAACCATACAGTGTTTGTCCTTTTTGTCTAGCTTATTTCACTGAGCACTATGTTTTCAGTCCCTGTGTCAGAATGTCCTTCCTTTTTAAGACTGAATAATATTGCATTGTGTGTATCACCACGTTTTGTTTATCCATTCATCCAGTGATGGGCACTTAGGCTGCTTCCCCCTTTTGGTTATTTTGAATAATACCGCTATGAACATAGGTGTACAAATATCTCTTCATCGTGCTTTCCTTTCTTTTGGGTATATTTACAGAAGTGAAATCCTGGATCCTGTGTTAATTCTATGTTTAATTTTTTAGGAACCTCCATACTATTTACCACAGTGGCCGCACCATTTTCCATTCCCACCAGCAGTGCACAGAGGTTCCAGTTTCTCCACGTAGGAGGTAGGTACTGTTTGTCTTTCAGTGTTACAGAGGAGGGAGGGAGACACAGAGAGGTTAAGTGAGCTCACACAGCTAATGTGCAGATATCAATTTTAATATGCCAGCCCGACTTCAGAACCTTAACTCCTGTGACATACAGATAAGATGAGGCACAGAGAGTTTACGGGGCATAGTTAAAGGTCCCTGCCTAATAATGTCAGAGCTGAGATGCAAAGCCTGCCTTCAGAGTTTATGTTGTGAAGGACTTCTAGAGTCAGCCTTTTTTTTTAAAAAATAAAAGTCCTCTTTAAAAAAATATTAATCTTTGAACATTTTGATATGGCTTTTAAAATTTATGCTTTAAAACATTCCTGTTATTTAAAATACCATCTTTAAAAATGTCTGCAATATGCTTGATTTTCTTTTTAAGTTTCTTGGGTAAAATTTTCCCTTTAAATTTTTTGAATAAATATGCATTGATTCCAGTGGAGTATTGCAAAACATCTCCACTTTACCATTCCCATCAGAAGTTTACTTTCAAATATAACCAAGCAACAGTATCTTAAGCCGGATTTCAATTAGGGGGATTCTGGAGGTTATCTGGTAAACAGTGAGGACTTTTTGTATTTAGATAAAATGAATTTTCCAGCTTTATCAACAGAGGAACAACTGTTCAGAAACTTATCCATTTTCCTGTATGTATTTTGTTAAGAGTGTGTGCATTTTCCCTCAAATATTCACAATAGGGCTGCATGGTGCTCTGAGAATAGCGCCATCCCTAGGTGACACTGGTTTAGCTGGGCCATGTCACACCTGTTTCCAACACCTCTCGCATTGTCAGGGAGGTGCCCCCTGAAAGTACAGACTCAGAGCCCTCCTTTTGTTTATTTGTGGTGGAAAACTATTTTCATGTCTTTATGGAGTATGTCTTTAAATTAATAAGATTTAGTGCTAGTTGCTATAGAAGATAGATTTAATTGACTCTGCAGAACTTTGCATTTTGGAAAACGGAGGGTGGGCTATTTGCACGCCTAGATTTCAGTGCAAGCTCCAGCTCACTTTCTGGGTTTTGATGGCACTTTCATTTTGTAAACTGAAGCCTATGATGACATTTGTGCTGATATTTCTTATAGTTCTTGAAGGCTTCTCATTTAGACCCTCACCTCCTCTGGTGTACATACCGTGTTTCCCCAAAAATAAGACAGGGTCTTATATTTATTTTTCTTCAAGAAGACACCCTAGGGCTTATTTTCAGGGGATGTGTTATTTTTCCCTCAAAGCCTCAGATTGCAGCACGCACAGGATGGCCGGGACCTGACAGGGGGAGCCGACCTTGTTGGTGGGGCTGCCGGCACCTTTCCGGTCACCTCTGGGATAGTAGCTGTCACGATGGGGCAGATGAGAAGGGCTGCTCGTCTTCTTTACCGCTCCGGACGAAATGCATGGGTTGTGCAGATATGCTGCGTAGCCATGCCCAGCACTAGGTCTTATTTTCGGGGTAGGGCTTATATTGCGCAAATGCTTAGAAATCCTGCTAGGGCTTATTTTATGGGTAGGTCTTATTTTCGGGGAAACACTGTCGTATAGTGTCTTTTACCCCCTTGTGTAAACACTTAGCACTACCATTAAATTAAGAAATCTGGGTGCATCTTTGAGTAAACCACTTGGTCAATATGAGGGTTCTTTGTTTTGTTGCAGTGCTTTTCTAAGCCCCTCCTGGGCCCTTAAAGTTCTTTTAAAAAGACAGAGACATATTTGGTATAGTCTTCTCTTCTGTAATAGCAGCTGTGTTGGACTGTGGCTTTAAGGTTATTTGATTAAAAGTCCATTGAAGTGTGGAAATGCAATTTAGAGTTGGGGGAAACAAGTGTTCTCCTGGCTTTGATTTTGTTTTAAAAATGCATATTTAGATGTAATATTTAAAAAAATTTTTCATTATTTTTATTTATCTATGAAAGGTCTGTGAGTAGTTGGATCAGAAAGGTTGTATGATCTGTGGTAGCTTTCCTGCTGTGTATCTCTTAGAGACCTCACTTAAGGGCAGAAAATGATTGAGTTACTCTCATAAATGAGGATAAGGACTTCTTACCCACTCTAAAACCTTTTTTGATATAGGCAGAGGAAAGATATACATATGTTCTTGTGTGTGTCTTTGTGTGCATATAGTATCAGTGCTGTTATCTCTATTTATTTTCATATGTAGCTGCTGATTCAAAGTGTCCTAGTGGACATTCTCTCTCACCTTTGACTTAGAAGGACTTACAAGAAGCATCTGTTGCTGATTCTCTTTGGTTTTTTCAAAGAGAAACACATTTGGGTTTGCTATGGCATTCCTGTTTAGATAATTTCATAACAGTTGTGGGGACTGGCAATATACCTCTCTTCTTACCTTTGTGCAAATTTTTCCCCTTAGTTAATTACCGAGGTGACAGGTGTGTGTGGAGGTGGGGGGTGGGGCAAGGAGCCCTGTTGGATGAGAGAGACAGATTGCTTAGACAACAGGCATGGGCATCTGGTCATTTCCAAAGTGGTAGAAAATGAAGGTTATGCTCTCCAAGAGGGACTTTCAGGGGCTCTTGGATCAGTTGGTATGACTTTTGTAGGCTCTGCTCATTTATTTTCCTTGCTTTCTTTTCTGTATTTATTCCCTGTTTGTTGACCTCCAGCAGCTGGTAAATTATATGTCACTAAGAAAAGTCAAGGGTTATAGCAAGGAGGTACTTAATTTTCTGATTCCTTAAGTTGGTTTTTTACATTCTAGGAGTTTGAAATGAAAATGGTAGATAATAGCAAGTTATCTTTAAAAACCCAGCCCATTGTTTTTCAGAGGATGTTCTGCCAGCCCCTCCTCGTAGCCCCACCCCACCCCACCCCAACTCCTGAGTCTTTCAGAGCCAGTGTCATTTCTAAAGGAAACAATTCAGAAACCATTCTTCTATTGAGGGCAGTTTGCATCTTCTTCATTTAGGAAGTATAGAGTTAAATATTATTTTTAGAGTAGGGTGGGGAGGGGCAACTAATATAAAATGATTGTTTTGTGTTTTTTTTTTGGTAAAACTCACAAACATTATTATGGTTTTATTGAAAATAGTGATAAGTTGTTGGACTTCACAAAAGTAAAAGGTAGTATCAGATGATTTTGGTGAACCATCTCCTCCATGGTGGTCATTCACGTGAAGACTCAAAGATAAATACGACTTGGTCAGTACCCTCTGGGAGCATCCCAAGCAGCTCTTGTATGCTGTCGGCCATTTATCTTCATAGCCATGCACTTTTCCACAGTTGTCAGTCACGCCCCATCTACCCTCCTTGTCACTCACAAACGCCAGGCAACAGTCTTCCCACAGCTTTAGAACTTTTCTCCTCCAAGCGTGGTTCTAGGAACAGCAGAATCTCAGTTCCCACCCAGTCCTATTGTGGTGTTTAACAAGAACTCCATGTGACTATGTCTGCAAAATGTATTAAGATACAAGTTCTGTTTCAGCAAGTCTGGATGGGGCCTGAGCTTCTGCATTTCTAATGGCCTCCCAGACAGTACCGATGCTGCTCTGTGAACCACGCAGTGGATAGCAAGGCTTTGCTCTGGAGGGCTTATTTCTCCCTAGTGTCAGAGAGTAGCAAAACTGGGTTATCTGGTGATATAGGATGACATAGCCTCACCAAATATCCTGGCCTCAGGGAATTGAAGTTTAAAAAAAAGTACCTGGTTCCTATGTGCTAGCATAGTTCTCAGAACTTTACTAACACACTGAATCCTCTCTCCAGTCTTAGGAGGTAGACACTGTTATTATCTCCCTTTCACAGGTAGGGAGACAAGGCACAGAGAGGTTAAGTAGCTGGACCAAAGTCACATGAACTGATGAGTGCAAGGGCAGGGCCCTGGACTCAGGCAGTGTGTCTTGGTACCCAAGCCAAGTTGGATCACAGTTCTCAAATGAGAGTGTCTTGGTTTGGGCAGTGGAGTGGTTCCAGAAGGCAAGCTGAGTTCATGAGTGTGAACAGTATAAGGAAGGCTTAGCAACAGAGAGTGGGGCTGTGCTTTTCATGTTCAAGGAACAGGGCTATGGGGGAAGAAAACACACAGGGCCCCAGCTGCCAAGGAATGAGAGAGTACATACAGCAAACTTTCACTAAGCATTAATAAGGGTCGGGTGCTGGGGTGTACATTCATTATTTCAATTAAATGTTATAAATATCCTATGGTGCAGGTACATATTTTATAGAGAAGGAAACTGAAGTTTTGAGAGGTTAAGTAATTTCCCCCAGGTTGTACAGGGAGGAGAGCAATGTAACCTGAATTTTAAGACAGTACTGTCTAATTTCAGAACCTGTATCTGAAGCTTCTTTGCCCTGCTATCTCCTTGGGCGAGGACTCAAAGGGGAAATTAAGGTATAGAAGAGAGATAAGAACTTGGTCATTAACACTAGGGTATAAAGACCTAGTCTTTCCTCTTGGGCACAGGGATGAGGGTGAATGCACAAGAGCAGCACCTGAGACTGACTGATTAAAACTGGACAGGAGCTCCCTAAGGTCTCCCTGGAATCGGGCTGGTCCCTGGGTTGAGCACTGGGCTGAAATTGTGTGTGGGATTAAATGGCCCCAAGGTGAAGTCAGTTTCCACCTGGTGGTTAACATTTGTTAGGATTGAGCACATGTCCTGACCTCCCGTGTCTTCATCCCCATGTCAGCCAGGGAGAGCCCAGTGCTGCTCTCCCCTGACTCCTGTTTCTTAGACACACGTGTGTGTGGCAACCCCAGCTGTGCCCCAGCCCTCAGCTTCACTGGAAGTGAAAGGTTGCTTCTGCTTTCCTCCCCCATCTTTGTGATTATTGCATTTCTTGCCACAGACATTTCTCATTGCTCCCAGTGTAAAAGTCTGGGCTTGTTACTTTAACCAAATGATTGTACAGCCCCATGTGACCTCATATAAATTTTTTAAATGGATAACTAAACTGACAGCACATGAAGTGCGCCCGGGGAATCCACTACCTCAGGATGCTCGTAATGAAGAGAATTGACTGGGTTAGCAGATGGATACTGCTCATTTTTTGGCAACCCCTGACAAGTACCCAACACCTCCTGGTGGCTCTCTGTGAACTGCTCTGTGTGGCACGCCGTGGAATGCTGATGGCCCCTCTTCCTCCCTGGCCAAGATAGCAGGTTGCATGGTCTGGTGTGGCCCCTTGGCTCTTTGTCCTTAAGATCAAAGGCATGCTTGTCATTTAAAAATAAACGATTATCTTTTAATTATAGAATCATGGTAACAGTATTACAAAAAGCTTAGAAATAGAGAGGAAAAGACACCGACATTCCCCACTGTAAATCATGGTTATCAGTTTTTAAACTTTTTTCCAATGGCTTTTCATAGTTATATCTGTTGGTTTGTATCTGCATATCCCCTCATTGCTGCATAACCTCCATAGGTACCATTTTAAGGGTTATGTAATATCCTGCTGTGATGCTGCACCATCGATTATTTAACTCTGTTGTTAACATGTACATTTCTTCTAACTTTTCACCATTATTAATAACAGTGTGAGGCATACCTTTGTCCATGTAGCTATTAATATTTCCATATTTTGAATTAGTTTCTTATGATAGAATCCCAGATGTGGCATTACTGGGTCAAAGAGTATGAACATTTTTATGGCTTCTAAAAAATATTGCCAGATTGCTTTCCGGAAGAGTGGAGGCAATTTACAATACCATCAGAAAGGCGTTTGTTTCCCAGATAGCCAACTAGAGTTAGGGATGCAGCCTCTCACAGTAGGAGAGGAGGAGGAGTAGTGTGTGTGCGTTTGTAAGACTCATTGGTGCATATGTGTATTGATTTAAGCCCAATGACACCTGTCATTGTCCTTGTTAATAGGGATGTACTAGGGGTCTAATGTCAATATAATAGTCAACCAGTTTGGTGTTTAGTAGAGCAAAGTGCTTCATATGAAATAAAGCAAGTTATAGATGTTTCCTGTTTCCCAGGAATTTGAACTTTCTAAAAAGTTGGCAAAGGTGAAGTGCGAAAAACGTTCAGCTGTGTGACAGGTTCTTAGTGGCCCCCTACTTTTCGGGAATACCTAATAATTTGGAGATGAAGATGGAAGTCAAAGGAGGTTGGTAGGACGTGCAGGGGGGAGGGCATTGGGAGTACTGTCGTGTCTCAGGGGAGTGCCTAACCTGGACTGCACCAGTCACTGCACCTTGCCTGATAAGGACGGTCTTTTGGGTGCTGAATGAAGTGTTTGTATTGAGAAGGGTTTTGAGGTCTCACCTAGGCTCAGTTGGAAAGATACTGTGGTTAATTAGCAATTTGTTTTAGATCTTTGTTACTGCAATTTTCTTCGCTTATTATCTTTCCATTTGGATTGTAAACATTAAATGCTTTTAAAGTAAGTCTGTACTTTTTTAAATTATTAAGTTTTCTACCCGTTCCCTAAAGTTTTGCATGTGATATATGTATATGGTAGTTTTGTGTCTCCTGATTGAATGAATAAATGAATAAGGGAGAGTCACTTATCGTCCTAAGCATTCTACCAAAGCCCTGTGGTTAACTAACAGGAACCCCCTGTTCTTGTGCTCACATGTGAAACCTCCAGCAGACTTCACAGGGTTTATAAAGTAAGAGAAAATTTCAGCTGAAATTTAGGAAAGGTAATGCCAGAAAAGACATTTAACTCATCTGTATAAACTCCCAAATCATTTAATGGGACCTCCTTGTTTTACAGAGGAAAAAACTGAGCCAATTAAGGGTAAGTGGTCTTCCCAAGGTCACACAGATGGTAGGTGACGGGAAATCCAGGTTGGGTTGCTTGATTCCTGGTCTAGTGTCTTTTCACTACACCATGTTGGGAGAACTTGGGGTGCTTGTTTTACTTACCCCTCCCCCACTGTATTCTCTACAGATATGTCTATGGAGTTCTCTTTGCTCAATGACCAGGCTTGTCCTCTCTTGTAACTAAATAGAAATGTGTTTAGAGATTGTGACCTCAATGCGGTAGTCACATGGTCCAGAGTGACAAAGGCCTGGAGATTTGTCTTGAGTGCCAAGAGACAGTGGAGGATCAAAATTCAACTCCATACAAAATTACAGCTTTTCATTATCTTCAAGTTTAAATGTAGACTTTTTTATTTTAAAGAGAGAAGGCACAGTGTTAGGTGTGGTACATGATTTGAGTGTATATTTGCCACAATTTTGATCCTAATAAGACTCCCATTATGATCCATATGCCCAGAGTAGAGATTTAAGGTTGTCAAGGGAGCATTAACTTTCTGCTTCTTGATTTCTCTTGTGTGACTGAAATCTAAACTTGAATATTGCATCAACTGTGTGGTTGTTTTTTCCTCCTTTCTTTCCATGACCCCTCAGCCCCAGTATGATGAGCACATTTGGTTGTATAGTTGAAATTCTGAAGTTAACTGCATAATCGTGAGGGAAGTATTCATGGTGAATGTCAAATGAAAGTACTGAGGAGACAAAGCAAGAAAGAGAATTAACAGTCTACTGGTTCTTTTAACAGCCATGTGATGTCTGCCCTGGGATTTGAATGATTTGTAGATGACTGGAACCTGCTCATTCCATGGTGGTTAGAGGCCCCTTGAAATTGATGTTAACCTCCTAAGCTGTCAGTAGTAACAGCCTGGGTAATCGGGTTTGGAATTTATGGGTATTTATGTTTCAGAAGGCTTTTACTATGTTTCTATAGCTTTGGAATAGAAATGTTTGTCCTTGATATGACTAAATTTTATGCATGGTGCTAGAGTGTTTAAGCCCCTTAAACACTCCCAGTGTGTAAGCTGCTTTCTTCCTGAAACAGCACAAAGATGATCTAGTTAATCCTACTAGTGGACAGGATGATTTTTATCTGCTTCCCTACTAAACTAGCTCCATACTGTCTTCTGTACAAATAACCTGACAATATTCTGTACAATAACCAGGTAATATGGTTACACAGTAAAAGAAGTTAAGGGTCTTAATGACCTGCTATTGATAAATATTTTGTTACAGCATGCTGAGGTAGGCACCTTTTGACTTTGCTTGATCTTAAAGGGATTAACATTTTTTCCATGATAAAGGAAATATAAGCTTCTGAAAAATTTAGAAAATATGTAAAAATTGAAAGAGTAAACTTATCCAAAGCCCCTCCAACTGAGTACAGTCTACTTATAACATTTAAAATTATCTTTCATTCTTTCTTTCCATACATAATTTTTATGTGGTTATAATAAGACTGTTTATGAAAATTTTGTATTTTAAAAATTAATACATTTTTTTTTATTTGCCATTATGTAATTTCCTTTACAGGAGATTCATTTTACATTGGAGGGCACTTATGAAAATCTTCACATGTTCTTTGCACATCTAGACCAGTGGCTCAGTCCTTTTCTCATCAGTGGGATGTCAGTGGGTGGTGACGCTGCCCCATCAGTAATCATGACCAATAGGGCAGCTATCTCTTCAGTCAGTAGTCGCCAGGCCCTCTCTTTCATTTGAGAATCATTGCTCTCAATTCTCCTATATTTTCCCAATTGTAAATTATCCTCCAGCAAGGTTTTTGTGCATGAAGCTTTGTATGTATTTAGGATTAGTTCTTTAGCATATTTTTTCCCAGAGTAGAATTGCTGGCCAAAAAGGGATAAACATTTTGATATTCTGTGCACACACACACACAGACACACATGCACACAATTTAAGTTGTATTATATTGAGTATTATTTTCCACAAGTTGATACTAGTAATGTCAAATATATGAAACTAACCATACACTACACATAACATTGGGTATTATTGCTGTTTTAACTTTGTTAACTCGATAGACAAAAAATGTCATTGTTTTAGATTTCTTTGCTTTGTAGTAAGTTTGAGCATTTCAGCACACATTTATTTAGCTACTTGATTTACTGTCTTATGAATTACCTCATCTTGGCTTTAAAGTTGTAGTGGGTGGGAAGGGGTGGCACCTCTCAGAACCTTGGTGGGCTGGTATCAGGTGGGCTACACTTTGGATAGCCTTGCCTGAGACTATAGCTCTAACATCTAACAACATATTGAGTACTTTCTGGACCAAGCAGTGGTACAGTGCTAACAGCTGTGTTAGTTCATTTGGGCTGCTATAACAAAATATCATAAATTAAGTGATTTATCAACAACAGAAATTTATTTATCATAGTTCTGAAAGCTGAGAATTCCACAATGAAGTCACCAGCAGATTCAATGTGAGGGCTTTCTGGTTTGTAGAATCATAGAATCTTCTGAGGGTTTATTATAGGTTTTATGTGATACAAACTTATTTATCCACAAACCAAATTTAGGTACATAAAGCTCCTTGACTTCTAGTGAACTTTTCACATATGTACAATGTCTGAAACTTAATAGATAACTAACTTGGGACCATCTTCTGCAAGCAATTCAGATTATGAATGAAACTGCAATCCTTCTGAATATGCCTTTAATTCAAAAGGATGGCAGTTTCATTCATAGCATTAATTTATTCCCAGAAATTAAAGTGTAAAAATTTCAATAAGAATTTCTTCTGGGCTTTGCTTACTAATAATCTATAATAAGTCTCATAACATGCATTTATGTAGTATTTTTTGTATTTCAAAAGGCTTTTATCATACACTCTCACTTAAGCTTCATGACAACCCTGAGAAGTGGACTGGGGATTGTCGTTATCTGAGGACTTACTGTTTCATATTTGGGGACAATATTGCCAACTTAGAAAAGATTTTTACAGTGGTATAGAATATTAGAGTGAGACAGCAGAAAAAAGCATAGCAATATGAAAGCTTCAAAGATTTAGCTCGGCATGCCTGTAATTCCAGCGTTTTGGGAGGGTGAGCAGGGGAAGATCACTTGAGGCCAGGAGTTCAAGATCAGCCTGGGCAACATAGCGAGACCTTGTCTCTACCAAAAATTAAAAATTAGCTTAGTGTGGTGGTAGTGTACCTGTGGTCCTAGCTACTTGGGAAGCTGAGATGGGAAGATCACTTGATCCCAGAAGTTGGAGGCTGCAGTGAGCTATGATCATGACACCACTCCAGCCTGGGCAACAGAGTGAGACCCTGTCTCTAAAAAAAAAAAAAACTTAGTCCACCTCTGGGAATGTGCTCATTGAAAAGGGTTTTGAAAAGTAGGGTTACTTTATTTTCAGGATATGCCAGAAAGTGCAGAAGTGCAAGACTCTCTATTCTTGCCCTCTGTTCTGGGCTTTTGTTCCCTAAAGATTCGTTGCTTAGATTTTTAAGACCACAATGCCAAGTATTGATTTCAAGGGGTCCAATCTGTACTCAGATAAAAATTTGAGTGTCTACTGTGTGCAAGTACTGTAGTAAGTGCTGGAGACTCAGTGTTGAACAACAGTAACACAGTCCCTTTTGTTAGGAGCTTACATCTGATGTGGTGCTTCCTGTTGGGGATTCGTGGTCAATAAGGTGGACATGCTCCTGCTCCCAGAAAACCTGGAGTCTAATGGGGGATACCGTAAGGTAGAAAGCCCCCACACCTTGGATTCAGTGGTATAATAAATCGGGGAAGTGCAAATTGCCAAGAAAGCACATAGGTGTGGCATCTAACCCAGCTTTGAGGATTCTGGTATGGGGGTGTGCGTGTATGTTTATTTGGAAGGTAGTGGTGTGTAAAGCAAACTAATCAGAAAAGTACAACCAACCAGCCCCGTAAAACAAACTTCATTGTTTACACAGATGATGGTTTATTGAAGGGTCAACAGATAATGTGTTTTTGAAGGATCATCTAAATCTGATGTTAGATGTTCACCTGCCCCTTCTCTTCAGACTGGGATATGCCACAAAGTCCTTTACATGGGTCTCAGGTTGTCTATCTGCTGAGGGCTGCCCACATCCAGAGAGACGACCATCAGTTAGTCCTGGTTTCCCAGTCACTTCTAATTTCCTGCTGGTTTTATCCATTGCTTTTTAGCTTATCCATGAATAAAGTCCAATTGATACAGGGCCATACCTAATCATTTTAGCTGATTCCCAGGTGTATTCACTGATTACACATCACAGTGTTTACAGCACAGATCTGCATGTATTGCCATTTAATATGTGGTATGTGTTTTTTTTTTTTTTTTCTTAGAGTCTTTCCCTGTCACCCCAGCTAGAGTACAGTGGCATCATCATAGCTCATTTCCACCTCAAACTCCTGCGCTCAAGTGATTCTCCTGCCTCAGCCTCCCAAGTAGCTGGGACTACAGATGTGTGCTACTACTCCTGGCTAATTTTTTCTGTTTTTAGTAGAGATGGGATCTCACTCTTGCTCAGGCTGGTCTCAAACTCCCAAGCTCAAGCAATCCTACTGCCTTGGCCTCCCAGAGTGCCAAGATTACAGGCGTGAGCCACCACACCTGATCCATTTAATATGTGTTTTCCTCTGTAAGTCGATTGGGTTTCCTCCAGTAGGCAATTTTTGTTAGGGAATGTTTTTAGAACTCTACTGTAAGTTGAGTTGAGCTATTCTGGGAAGTAGAATTGTACAATCCTTAATGGAGAAGGAGTGTTCAGGGGGAAGGAACAGCCTAGGCAAAGCCTTAGATGCAAGAAAGCATGAGAAAGTACTGAAAAAAGGGAAATGGCTTAGGTGAGTGGTTTATGTGGTAGGGGAGTGGTAATAGGTGAGCCTAGAGAGGTAAGTAGTTATTGGTTCAGTGATTCTCAAATTTTACTGCATAATGGAGTCACCCGGGAATTAAAAAAAATTAAATTAAAAAAAAAATACTGATGGTGGTTCCCACCCCCAGACATTCTGACTTAATTGGTATGGAGTATGCCAGGGCGTTGGGGATTGGAAACGCTTCCCAGATTATAATGCAAAATTTGGGGACCAAATTTTTAGCCAGTTTACTAAAGGTCTTATAAATTATGGTAAGACATTTGGATTTCATGCATAGATTTATGGCATTGAGGAACCACTGAAAGAGTTTAACCAGCTGATCTGTAAATTAGGAAGATGGTTCTGATTGCTTTGGGGAAAATGGATTGAGGAGTCTAAGATTGGAGGCAGTGAAATCAGTTAAGTGACCGTGAAGATAAAGGTGGCCTGATGGAGGGCATGGCAGTAGAGATGGAACGAGGTAGATAGATTCTTGAGATGCTGAAGAGATGGGCTCAGCAGGACTTGTGATGGATGGCATGGGTGTGATGATGGGATGGGCGTTTGGGGTGGGGATGGGCTGAGTTGAGCTGGGTGGGAGCAGGAGAAAAGGGATGATGGGGTAGGGATCACCTACCAGCCTTACTGAACCGTGGGCTGTGCTGGTTTCTCCTTTTAAGAACTAGCTGAGGAAATCCATCAGCTCTTTGCTAAGCACTTACCTTATGTGATAAACTGCCTCTAGTCTGTTTTCTCCTCGGGAAAAGGTGGTACCTTGTTCCTCCTCAGCTTGAGTGGGTGTTTTTCTGTATTGATTAATCATCTTGTACATCTTATTTGCATGAGAGATCTATGACCTTATTTAAGGGGGAATTCTCCTCACACTTGTGATCCATGGAGGTCCTGATGGATGAGGGGTAAGTGACCATTGGCTCAGTGGCTTCTAAACAACTTCAGGTCCCTTTTGCAAAGAATGAGTGGTAGTTACTCTTTCATATAGTTGAATTGAAAATTTATATCACTTTTATCAGAATAGTTTTTGGGTAAATGTGAGGCCAATTTTATATAACAGTCTGGAGTTTTTTGAGAAAGAAATACAACCTCTGTAACAAAAGTTGAGCTGTGTTCTATTTTAAGAAAATCCAATATACAAAAATCTGAATTTACAAAGCAGGTATATTCTGGGCAGAGGTAATTGGTGGTTGATGATTTTGCCAATGGATTCTTGACTTTGTGGAAAGAAGTCCTTTAGGAATCTTTTGTAAAGTAAGGTTTCTATGTTCTTTAAGTGATTTGGATTTCAGGAATAATCTTTTGGGATAAGTATTAATAACAGCCTATCTGGGTATTATACAATCTGCTATATCCTGTTATGAGAATCTTGGACAAGCATTAGGAAGGTTTAAGGCAGCTTTGCCCCCACAGAATATGAGATAAAGTCAGACAAAGAAAGTCTCCTTTATATATACACTGTTTGGCCTTTCTCCATTATCGTGGCTTTAAACTTTTCCCATCTCCTTCCTTGCATGCAGTGCCTGCAGAACCCCATAGTGAAATCAAAACCCTGTGTGTGACATTTTGGTCTGTTGCCATAAATGTGATTCTAAAGTCATAAATTATATGTAATAAAATTCACTATAGATTTACCTAGGTAAATGAGTGAGTTTTGAAGCCAAAAATCGCAGGGGAAAATGGGATATTCATTTGATGGTGAAAAAAAGGAGCAAAGAGAAATGATCAAAACAAAGTCTGGGAAAAAACCCTACAATCTGTAAAACAGCAAGATTTCAATATTAAATATTTGCAATGAAGTAATATCTTTCCCCTACCTTTCAAAGAAAGAATAACAGGATATCAGCAGTCAAATATATATTTCCCAAAAAACGAAAATCTACTCTTGCCAACATATTATTTTGAAAGTAATTTTTTTATTTGTTTTAGTTCTAAAGGTTAGATTGATTTTTTCTTTTTTTTGAGAAGGAAGGAACATAGGACACCAGAATATCTAACATATTTGTGATGGGCTGGTTATAAATGCATGTTCAGAGGCAAATGACCGTGATAAACTAACATCTAGGAAACCGCTTCATTTAAATGAAGTAATTTCCCTCCTGCTACCTTACGGGGCATCAACAAATGAGTTGTGCGTGAGGAAGAGAGCAACATATTCTGCTGGGGCTCAGTCTGTCATCTGGCAGGGGCTTCATTATGGAGAGGGATGCTGATGGCTATCCAGATGCTTAACTGGCAGCCCTGACTGACTAATGGAGCCATGTTCGTGTTGGCTGACATCTGGTTTTAAAAGTTATTTATAAAAAAAGGAGTCTTGTAATCAAAACAGCCAGAGAGATTTTAAACATGAGATGTACTAGGAAGAATTCATGAGGGGTGACTGGCACAGTTGGAGACATTAGCAACTTCTCTAAACACTTGTGTGTGCTGAGTATATTTTTACTGTGTGTAAATAGTACTTTCAAATAGCATTTATAAGTAAACAAATTGAAACCTACATTTTGGATGTTTTGAACATTATAAACGTGGAAGACTATTAAAGTACCAAAACAACACATTAATAAGCAAAAAATGTAATGGGACAACATGTCAAGAGCTTGGAAGGCTGTACTTCTCTCCTTGCAATAAGAAAAAAGCTGAGCAAACTGAAAATCAGTGACTCTTCTTAGACCCATCAGAGAACTGAGGTCATAGGGTAAACTGTTGTCCTGAGAAATGAAGAGAGAGGCGATACCTAGGATCACAGTTTACTAGAAACAGAAGTCCAGGAGCAGAACTCCATCCCTACCGCCATACTAGTAACAACAGCTACACTGTGAATGAGGAATTGCTGGAAGCTCAGTGTGCACCAGCTTTGAGAGGTAAAGACTCTGGGAGCCCAGTGTCAGGGAAACCTCTGGGAGCCTCACCAGCCTCTCACAAAACTCCCCTCCTGTTTCTGGCATTTTGAAATATACCCAGAGCATTCTGTTTTCCTTAACAAAATCCTGCCCTCAAAAGAAGCTATTTATTTACCAAAGCATAACTGCTTGGGTTTTACTGGGAGCCTAACTGCCCTGGGGCGTGGAAAATATACAACTCTAGCCCCCTCTAGCCTTAATGTCTCACCTAAGGGAGGAAAATAAAGCTGAGACCCACTTTTGAAGATCTCAGCTTAGGGGCACAGGCTCACTAAAAGACCAAGAACTAATCACAGGACTGTAGAGGGCTTCCCCTCCCCTCACACCTTACTTCTACATCAGTCCGCCTCCTGTGTGGTAATAAGGGATTACAGCTAAAAGTGTAAGGCTTAGAGGAGATGAAACCAGAGACATTACGGGAAATTTTAGCCTTTGACACCTACAGTTATAGCAAACAGTAAACATAGCTTAAATCCTAGCCAGATAAACATAAAACCTCATGCTAAAAGCCCATTTGCCTCAGTTTCTTTTATATAATACATTATGTCCAGTATTCAACAAAAAATTACAGGGCATTCCAAAAGGCAAAAAGCACAGTCTGAAGAGAGCAAATATGAGACCCAAACTCAGATATGCATAGATTTTTGAATTATCAGGCCAGGAATTTAAAATAACTAGAATTGATATGTTAAGGGCTCTGATGGAGAAGGTGGACAGCATGTAAGCACAGATGGGTAATGGAAGCAGAGATATGGCAACTACAAAAACTCAAAAGTTAGTGCTAGAAATGAAAACATGGTAACAAATGAAGAATGCCTTTGTGCTCATCAGTAGGCTGGACACAGCCAAGATATCTGCAAGCTTGAAGATATATGCATACAAATTTCCCAAACTGAAAACCAAAGGGTAAAAAAGAATGAAAAAACCAACAGAATATCCAAGAACTGTAGGGCACTTATTATAATAATACAAAAGATATGATATATGTGTAGTGGGAATACCTCAAGGAGATGAAAAAGAAAAAGGAACAGAAGAAACATTTGGAGTAATAAGACTTGAGAATTTTCCAAAATTAATGGCACTAAACCACAGATCCAGGAAGCTCAGAGAACACTCTGCAGGCAAATACCAAAAAACCCACACTTAGATATATCATATTAAAGCTGCAGAAAAATCCAAGACAAAAGGAAAATATTGAAGGAAGCCATAAGAAAAATCACCTTACCTATAGAGCCTATAGGAGAAGAATTACATAAGACCTCTCTCCAGAAACCATGTGAGCAAGAACAAACAAAATTGTAGAATTATGTATACGGTGAAATTATCCTTTAAAAGTGAAGAAATAAAGACTTTCTCAGACAAACAAAAATTGAGGGACTATGTCACCAGATCTGCCTGTCAAGAAATGTTAAGAGAGATTCTTGAAAGAGAAAGAAAATTATATAGATCAGAACCCCAAATCTGTATCAAGAATCTGGGAGGAGTGGTAGAGAAGGAATAAATGAAGGGGCTTCTTGGTGCCTTCCCCTGAGGCCCCGGTGCCATGCCCAGTACCTGCATGCCTCATTCGTGCTAAATAATATGGACATATGGGTTGTTTCCTCTGCAGCCTCTACATTTAAAGATAACTGAAATGGACATAGCAGGTTGTCTGGCTTGTGGAAGGGAGGAATGTATTCCAAAGAAATTGGGCAAAACTGTAAATGAGGAATGAAAATAGGATGAAAGCTATCTTCTCTCAGCTTTTGAGATGTATTATGAGTTAGTGTAGTTAACCGGTCGTGTGCAGCAGGGCCTCAGGTCATCTGTATTGGAGAGGTGACCCATATGGACAACTTAGCCAGCTTATTGTGGCTTATGCAAGGGAACGTTTTTATTTTAGTATCATCATGCCAGTTAAGTTCTGGCATCATTTTGAGACTATTCAGAGTTTAAAGAAAAATGAATTGAACATATTAAGTATAGACATTATGAGTTCTTAAAAGGTCAAAATCATTATAGCTTTTCAAACTAGAAATGAAAAGGCATTGAAGCATCCTACAGGTTTTAATTTCTAATGAGGTAAATATTAATTGCCATAACCCAAATAAACAAGAAGACCTCTGAGATCCTCACCCCCTCTTTATTTTTTTGAAAGAGAAAAGGATTGAGTCCAAAACTGAGAAAAGCACTGCAGTTTATCCCCATCCTTGATTGGCCCGTTTCTTGCTATGACCTCGTGCGGAACCACTTTTAGGGAATTCCAGTCCCCTTTTCCAGTCCCTGGCTGTGCCTAGGCTTTTGGTCCTTTTAACCCGGGAAGCTGATTCTTGGTGATCTGAGGGGCTTTGACCACAGTGAGCATTTTTTCTCTTTGGCTATTTGTCTGTTATTTTTTTTCCCCCTACTCTTTTTTTTATTTCCTTATTCTTCTCTTTTAAATTTTGTTCTTTGTTTCTTTATTTTTTCCTCATTATTCTTTTTTTCTTTATTTCCTTTTTTTCTCTTATTTTTTCTCATTTTAAAATTTTTGTTTTTCTCAGTTTTTTCTTTCATTTTTATTGCTCTCATCTTTTTTCTTCATCTCATAAGTTTTCTTTATTCTCACTTTTTCTTATTTATTTATTTATTTTGTTCTTGACATATTTTTAAATATTTAGGTTGATAGCATTGCTAGTGTATTAGCAGGTCATGTGCAGCAGTGCCTCGAGGCCACCTCTGCTGAAGAGGAGACCACATGGACAGCTACTGGCTCTTTGAGACATTAACCATGGCAGTGTCCTCGAGGTGAGGCTGGCCCAGCACATTCTGACGGGGACCGGGGCGGCCATGAAGGCTGTTAACAAGAGTCAGCAGAGCCCCTCCACCCTCCAGAGACGATCCCTTGAAGTCCAGAGCATGAAGATATGTTTTATTTGTAAAATGTGTTTATTGGGCAGCTACTATGTTCTTGCAGGGTGCTATATTTAGAAAGATGAGTAAAATATAATACTTTTTCTTGAGCAGTAAACATACCAATATAGTCTAAGATTCATTCACAAGTATTTATTCAGCACCTTTGCTTGCTTAACGTCAAGGAAATAATAAAGAAGTACAGCAGTACTGAGTGACATCATTTTGTTCAATGTTGTTTTGTTATAACGTTGATAAGAAAAAAATCATTTCCTGACAAGGGTGACTATCTGTGTGGAGTTTGCATGTTCTTTTCCCCATGTCTGCGTGGATTTTCTCCGGGTACTTCGGTCTCCTCTGTGATCCCAAAGATGTACACTTTTGATTCATTGGTGTGTCTATTAATACATTGTTGGTATGTGAGTGTACCCTGTGATGCAATGGCATCCTCTCCAGCCTTGGTTCCTGCCTGCTGCCCTAGCTACTGGGATAGGCTCAGGCCACTGGACTGGAATAAAGGACAAATAATTATATTTTTAAATAATTTTTTCTGAAATGTATATATAGCTCACATTAATTTCAGTGTTTAATATTAAAAGTTTGTTGGTCTTTAGACATTCAGTGATGCTTTTGTGACCAGAAATATACCTGAGGAGCTCAGTTCTAGTTTATACCTATTAACTTACAATAAATTTGGTATGGTTATATGTCATTTTGCTTAAAGTTATATGCAGACTTACTGTTTCTCTTCACTTTACTTGTTGAGTGGTGGAGATAAGTACAGGGAAGGGCCCAACAACCCAGCCTGGGGTGGAGCGAGGTTGGGTTGGTGGGAAGTGAGGGGATGGAAGGTGAGGCTTCCTATGGGAAGTGATGTCTGAGTGGGTGGATTATGGAAGTTAGCTTGCTAGGGAAGAGGGTGGGACTGGCCTTTAGAGATCTGGCACTGAGACGACAGCACAATGTGCATTTTAGGAGTGAGCAGGGCCTGTGTGGGTGGTGAGAACAGCACCTTTTTTATGCGGAAAGGTAGAGAAGAGGAAATAATTTCTAGCTGTGGGGGGCCAACAGAGGCAGCTTCATCCACTTCACTGAGTTGCCTAGAATATAGACCCTAACTAATCAAGATGATTTCAGATTTCAGATGCACAAACTCAGTGCTTTCCAGAAGATGTCTTGGACAGTGGCCCCCAACCTTTTTTGGCACCAGGGACCAGTTTCATAGAAGACAGTTTATCCATAAATGGCAGGGGTGGGGTGGGGCGGGGGGTGGTGGAGCTCAGGTAGTGATTCGCAGCCTGGTTCTTAACAGGCTAAGACTGGTGCTGGGCCATGGCCTGGGGGTTAGGGAGCACAGCTTTAGGACACAAGATGCTTGGGATATTATTCAATAAATGGTGCTGGGAAAACTGGGTAGTCACATGTAGAAGACTGAAACAGGACCCACACCT
>VBSM01000104.1:1698829-1710617 GCA_008086735.1 Cheirogaleus medius | reverse complement strand
CTCCGTTCTTGTTCTGTTTCTTCCAAGTTATTTGAACATGTTGGTGAAGGAGCAGTAGAGCCATTTTGGCGAAATGAATTTCCACTTACCCATGTGCCAGGAGTACACATTCAGGGACCTCGAACGTAGGTGTGTGATAAACTGTGCACAAACAGTGTTGGAGAAAATCTGGCTGTTTACTACTACAACTGGATGAACTGACCAATGAACGTGAGCCTCTCCTTGGCCTTTCCGGTGTCCGGTGCCCCTGAGTCGCAGTCCCCTGTGAGGAAGGTGTGTTCCAAGGTCACTGCGCAGGAGGGAGGGGCAGATGGCTTTCTATAGAGAACAGATCGCATGCCTCCTTTGTTACGTCCCTGCCTCCTGAGATTGCCAGGTGAGAGACTCGCCGTCCTGCCACAGGAAGGAGCGTGTCAGCAAGCTCCGCAAACATCTGGCTCCTTGTACTTCCTGTGTACGTTCCCCACGGTTACAGATTTTAAGAAATTTCACTATTTTTCAAAATCAGAAATGGCTTTCAATGTTAAAAATGTTTCTTTTTAGTTTTCTTCAGTGTTTTTAGTTACAAAGGAATGGTTGAAAATCACTTGGCTACTCCACAGATACATAGCATAGCCGTTACTTTTGGGTACCTCATTCCCTTATAAGCTGACAGCTCTGGTGGATGCATCTCAGATCTGTTTTCTTTTCCTCAATCAAAAGAGAGAGGAATTGCTGACATACTGTATGCCAGAGCAATTGAAGTGTATCTCTTTCCAGCTTGAGTAGCGCAGGTAAGGAATTGCCAGAGTGATGCATTATGAATTTTGTCCCCTTGACACTGGATCGCCTAACAGGTGTGCTGAGTGCTGCCTTTTCTCTGCCCTCCAGTGGCAGGCAGGGACTAGCAGGGTCCCCTCTGCTCTGCCTTCCTCTGTCCACCCCCCTGCGCAGGGGCTGGTTTCAGCTGTATGCAGCCACCAAGCGTCAGGAGTACAAAAGGTCACTCAGTGGCGAAGGAGCCACAAGCATTTCTGGTAGTTTATTGTAGGGCACGGTAATCTTCCTATAGCTCAAGCGACAGGTTCCTAAACAAGTTCTAATTAGAACTGCATTGTCAAGCTAGCCATGAAAGAAATGGTTTGCTTGTTTATGAAGGTGCCATGATTTATGTTTTTTGGTGAAAATTTTAAATGATTACTTAATTGTTTAAGTACCATAGGAAGGGTGAAATACAAATGACCAAATATTTGCAATTATAGGCAGTACATATCATGGATGAACTAGTAAGAAAATAATTGACTCCCTAGTAGCAAAATGTCAAGAATAGGCAGTTAATAAATGAATTACCAAAGTTTAATAAAAATATGAAAATATTTTAAGCATCACAAATATTATGAATAAATATAAAAGCATACATTTATAAGCATCAGATTGACAGAGATGGAAAAATCTTATAGTACCCATGTCAGGGAGGAACTGGGCCAAGTGCCTTCTCACTTACTATTGCTGGGAGCATTCACAGGGACAAAGCTTAGGTGAAGCTGTGTGGCGATGTATGATGACAATTTAGAATATGCATACTCATTTTCTGACACATGCGTTTCCCACTTCTTAACTCATTCTCAGATAACCAAACAAACCCCAAAGGAGGTCGGCCCGGATTGTTTAGTTCAGCGTCATTTATTTCACGTGCTGTTCACGGGAGAACCTACTCTGCTGCCCATTCCCTTCCATGTGTAACTCACTGGATTCAGGCTTATGTTTAGCCCCAGAGCAAGCCCCAGATGCCCTGCTAGTGACTGAGCAGATATTTCTTTTGCTCTGGGTAGAAACATCCCATAGATTCTAGAGTGGGGCCCTGGCATTTGGTGAGGAGCAGCCACTTTGTGTTTCCCTGAACAAACCATTAATGTCCAGCACATGGCAGTGGTGGCAACTCCACAGGGGAAGCGTCGCCCAGGTGGCTGCTGTCCCCAGGGCTCAGTGTGGCACCCTGAGATCCACCTGTAGGCCCTTATCCAGGGCAGGGCTGGTCACTCCTGCCCTGACTGGCACCAGCAGGGACTAGAGACTGGAATGACCTGGGGCTGCTGAGGAATCAGCCGGGGTCCTCCTTTTTCTCCCTCCTTTGCCACCTTTGTAAGAGCTTCGAGTTCCAGGAACAGCAGCCTTGTCCCTTCACTCCCTTTAGAGTCATAGTCTGGGGCTTATTGTCCATTTGGGAGACCCGAGTGCCCTCACAGCAGCAGGGTTTTCTCTGTCAGTATTAATGGTGTCTCCACGTTGTGCAAGTGTCATCCCATGGTCAGAGGGGTGTGTACACAGCATATAGCAGTTGTCTTGTGAATTTTTTTCTAGAGGCAACATTTGGAATTAGAAACCTATTTACATACATTTTGCATTAATTTGCATATCATTCTCTGATAACTAACTCCAGATACTCTTCTATGAATTCAACTAATTAGTGCAGCTAACCAGTGTTGTAGCCCAACCCGGCTTGAAGGGCATTACACATGTGAATTACTGAATAGATTTGTAAAAACATAATCGTGGTAATGGTGAATCAGCTTAGGCTGCTCACAGATGCAGCTGGCAATAGCTGTTCCTTAGCCTGATTCCTTATGCTGGAGTGATGTCTCAATTCACAAATTCCAGTGAAATTGTGCCTTTTATACCTTTTGGCTGAATTAGCCCCTGTCCCCCTAAAGAACAAGGAAGGAAAAGGAAACCAACATTAATATCTTTCATTTTATATGCACCATTTAATGCAAGCATAGTTATTATTCCACATTTATTCTGTTATTTAATAAGACATCTACATTGTCAAATTGGTTTAGGAAGAGTCAAAACACATAGAAAAGGTCATGTTGTGGATTTTGTAGATTATGTGGAGCTTGCCCCAAGGGTTTGCAGAGCAAGACCTGCATAAGTGCAGGCTGCAGCTCTGAGTTTACCTTTCCTCCTTTTCTCCTTCTTACCTGTTAACCTGGAGTGACTAGAGCTGCCTCACTGGAGCATTGAAAGTCCAGGGAGGGGGCAGCTCAGCCTTGTGTTGGTTCCCACTTGGTGGCTTCCACCAGGCATTGATATTGAACTTCCATGCTGACCACTGGTTTGTGCAGCTGACTTTAGCACTTGGGGAAGTTTTACCCTTTTGGAGATCAGGCTTGGGATACGGGATCTATTTTCAAATAGTAAAACAGTACTTGAAATTCATGCTGTTCTTTCAAGTCCTTGAAAATACTGATCTTAATAGATCTTAAATGACTAAATGTGTACTTTTTATTTTTGTTGCTGTTAAAGCAGATATTCATTTATACTAGATGACAGTATAGACCAGCATTAATGAGTGCCCACCTGCTTCCTTAATTAAATTCCAAGAAGGCCGGGCACGGTGGCTCACGCCTGTAATCCTAGCACTCTGGGAGGCCGAGGTGGGCGGATCGTTTGCGCTCAGGAGTTCGAAACCAGCCTGAGCAAGAGCGAGACCCCATCTCTACTAAAAAATAGAAAGAAACTAATCGGCCAACTAAAAATATATAGAAAAAATTAGCCGGGCATGGTGGCGCATGCCTGTAGTCCCTGCTACTTGGGAGGCTGAGGCAGAAGGATCACCTGCGCCCAGGAGTTTGAGGTTGCTGTGAGCAAGGCTGACGCCACGGCACTCTAGCCCGGGGCAACAGAGTGAGACTCTGTCTCAAAAAAAAAAAAAAAAAAAAAATTCCAAGAAAATAAATTGGGATGAGTCTACATATTAGCTTTTTTTCTTCCTTTTTAAGGATGTAGGAAAATATTTTAATTTTAGGAACAGACTACTCAGTCCCCCTTCTTACTGTTCCTTCTTACTCAATCCATTATGGGTCTTGTTGAGAACTTTGGTCTAGGGAATAATTTTATAGTCTTTCAGAGCAGTGATACTTCCCATAAATTTTGAACATAAATGATACAAAGATAGGATTTTATTTATTTATTTTTTTTTAACATTGGGACCTTCTGTAGTCCCAAGAGACTGAGGTGGGAGGATCAATAGAGGTCAGGAATTTGTGACCAGCTTGGGCACATAGTGAAACCCAGTCTTCAAAAAAAACCAAACCAAACCAAAACAACAGTGGTCCCTTGAATCAGCCTCTTTATTGGCAGTGTCATGTCATGAAAGATGGACAACTTGAGATTCAGGAGACCCATGTTTTCTGGCTGAGCTCTGTTCTGAAGAGCTCCCACATGGCACTGGGCAATCTCTGCCTCCATTTCCTTTGCTGATCCCTCTGGTCCATGACATCTCTGAAACACACTAAGTCTACATGTTTTCATTAGTTTTATTTTGTGGTTTGAACCATAACTGGTCACAGTGTATTTATGGTATCCTGGTGCCTCCTTTTTTATTCCTGTTTGCTTTAACGATATTATGGCCCATTGAGTTGGGAATCTTTTCCTAGTAAGAACACCTTGTAATTCATTCTCTTGGTGAATAACTTTTCCACTGCAGCCATAACGTTTAGAACCTTCTGCTGTCAATCAGACTGCTAATATTAAAGACATTTACTTATTGCAGATGGGTCTAGTTTTGTCCTAAAGAGCTCCTCTTTTCCCACTGTTGTCCCAGACATGACCTCATCAGCCTTCACCAGAGGGGAAGTGGGAGTGCCCTGGCTGAGAAGTTACAGCTAGAGGAAGTCTCTTGTCTTTGTAGCTTTCCAGAATGGTCCTATTCTGTGTGGTGGGTAGATTCTGAGGTAATGGAGTGCTGTGTTTCAGTTGCTCTGTGGCCCAATTGATTTCTAAACTCTCTGCTGAACATTTTTTCTGTACAAAAAAAGAAAAAAAATATATATATATACATAGCTACCAACCAATTTATAAACAAGTTGGTAGCAGGTCATTCTTTCATAATTTGAGGTAGACACATGATGCAACATTTAAGTGAATGTGAAATGCCAATTGGTAAAACAAGTTATGTGCTTTACCTTATTCAGTTTCTCCCAATGTCATAGTGATGGCGCAGAATTATGAATGTGATTGGAATCTAGAGTGAATTTGTCAGTGTCTTTGGAGTGCCTATGCTCGTTCCCTTGCCATGGTTGATGTGCCTTTAAGCTGGCTTTTTTTTCCCCCATAAAACTTGTGACACCAAATGTGTAGGCTCTTTTTCCTGATGCCAGCCAATCATCAAAATCTCTGGGCTCCAGCTGGGTGCCTTAATTCAGTTCTGACACTATCTGGACTTAGCATAGATCCCACAGGTTAAGTATTCAGTCCCACAAGACTGTCCCCAGTTCAATCTCCAGTTGCAAGTCCCACGTTCCCACTTGTACTTCTCATCAATCAGATATAAATCGAGGATTACCTTGACCTTCTCGGGTTCAATCATTTGCTAGAATGTTTCACAGAACTCAGGAAAGCACTTTATTTACTATTACCACTTTATTATAAAGGATATAACTCAAGAACAGCCTAGAGGAAGAGTTGAGTATGGTGAGGTGTGTGTGGGGGGGGCTGTTATGCTTCCATGCCTTCTCTTGGCACGTCACCCTCTTAGTACTTGGATGCCTTCGCCAGCTGGGAAGCTCTCTGAAACTCATGGTTTAGGGTATTTTATTGAGGTTTAATTCCATAGACATAATTGATTAAATTATTGGCTATTGGTGATTGCCTTGTTCTCCAAACCTCTCTCCCCTTTCTGGAAGTTAGGTAGGGTTGAAAGTGACAAACCTTCTATTTTCGCCTTGGTGTTTTCTGGACACCAGTGTCCATCCTGAAGCTATCTAACTGCCCACTAAGAGTGGCCTCATTAGAACAAAACACATTCCTGTTTTCCTGGAAATTCCAAGGGATTTACGAGCTTTGTGTCAGGAATAGGGGGCAAATACTAAATTTAAAAATAAAAGATACTCCTTTTATCCCTGTCACTCAAGGTATTACAAGGGTTTGAGGGGCTCCTTGTTAGGAACCAGGGACACTGACCAAATATTTTTTATTATATCGCAATGTAATGTAGTATCCTCTGCTCTTCTAAATCTTACCTGTCCTCACTTTTCTTCTTTGTGATTTCCCCTTCTTTGACCGTCTCTCAGAACTACCTTAGTAAGCACTGCCTTGCCATGTAGATTTTTGTTTTTTCAGTTTCATATACTGAAATAGAGTTAAGTACTATGAGAGAGGAGATATATCTCACTCCGCTTTTGTAAGCTCCATTTGGCTCAGTGTGATGTATGCAAAGAGGAAGCTATGTTTCTCAAGCTGGGTCTCAGGTCCCCAGGGGGGCATTTGGGGTGTTACTTTCCTTATAGCATGGTACAGGATAATAGGATAACTATAGCACATCTTCATGTAGTTTTAATTTTACTCAGAGCTTTGGAGAAAATTATTTATATTAAAACATATACAGGAATATTATTGAGTAGGAAATAATTCATAAGCAGGTGGCCTCAATGAAATTTTATGTTCATTAACCGACATCTTTGGATTATGCCTGTTTCCCTAGGGATATTTTTATTCACTTTACTGTGATGGGGTAGTTACATTTGAGTAGACAAAATATGCATGTATTTGAGTATACTTTGTAAAATCTAAAGGACTAAATGATACTGTGGTAGACATAAAGTCATTAATTCTTGATTGATAACCTTATTCCACGTGTCTTTTGAGTCATTTTTCTCAGATGTTTTCAGATTTATACTTAGGTGGGCTTTAGTTAACAGATTTAATTTTCTATTTTGCTTGGCTGTCTTAATCATGGCCTTCTTCATTTTAATGTCACCTCCTACAGAATGTGTTTACCTGACTAATGAGTTATATAGTTTTAAAGTGCTATGCATTTAGATATTCATAATGAGAGATTGATTAATCAGAGCTATGGTTCATGTCTCTGGAAGCTTTCAAATGTCCCTGCATTCCCCATGTCTAGTCTGCTGAGTTATACCTCTTAGGATTTCCTGGCCTCAGATAAGGGCTTGAATAACAGTGTTCTTCTGGTGTCTGGGATTTTCTCCTATCTGACCATATAAGTCAACCTACTTGAAGTCCTGTTTACATTCATCTCTAGTTCCCTGGGTAATGTTAGGGCCAATAGTGGAATAGCAAAGCTTAGATATGAGTAAGGACATATGTAAGGGAGAACTGGGGATTAGCTGGCCTAATTTTACCTCAGCTGGAATGGTTACTGGGTCATAGTAGGGTTGAGTCTAAAAGGCATTAACATTGATAGAATTGGGCCAAAAATAAGGTGTGGAAAATATTCCAACCTGGTCAAGGCAAATTTCAGAGAGTATCTGCTGCTTGTTAGGGCCACCCCTCTGTAGTCACTGCCTTAAAGGAAGCATTGCTCTGGACCTGTTGCCTGACATAACCTAGGTCATTCATGATCTCCAAGAGAACTTGAGGGAGGTTATGTGCATGGTCTAGTGAAAATCAGCTATGATTTCTTGAGCCCTAATGTGCCATGGCACAGCTGCTCTGCTAGTCACTGTAAACACATTATTTAATTTAGTTTTCACAGAAACTCCATGAAATAGATATTCTTGTTTCTGTTTAGGTTCAGATAAGAAACTAAAGTCCTGAGAGTTAACTTGATTAGCTCTGGTCTCACATTAAATTTGGGAAGTACCAGAGTTGAGATTCATACGCAGGACCTAGTAACTTTGGAGATATGCTCTTATCTTGCTCCAGTGAGGGACACTGAGCATTGAATATGCAGCAAGTCTTGGGTTGGGTGCTAGAAATACAAAGAAGAATTAAGCTACCCACACTCCAG
Organism: Cheirogaleus medius; assembly: GCA_008086735.1. NCBI lineage: Eukaryota > Metazoa > Chordata > Mammalia > Primates > Cheirogaleidae > Cheirogaleus > Cheirogaleus medius. The sequence continues at coordinate 1,702,885 of VBSM01000104.1, read as the reverse complement.
GGTGATTGCACATCATCTTCATTGGAATGCTAAGGAGGTTCCAAAATGACTTAATTGAAAGCACTGCATAAATGCATGACATTAGGCTTGCTGTGGTTTCCTGCCAATATATGAAGTGCTAAGAATCAATAGAAAGAAGTATATAGTTATAAAAAAGAAATGAGCAGAGCCATAGAAAGGCTAATTGAAAGCACAGAATGTTAAGAAACTAGCAGATTTATTTATGTGATGTTTGGAAGATGCTACTCTAGCAGTTTTTGGCTGATTTTGATGATTGATGATATACCTAAAGTAGCTGAGCTACTCAGCTTAACATGAGTTGCTTTATTAAAACCATGTTTACTCAGAGGATCTTACTTTTAGTACACCTGAAGGTACACACCTATGTTATGTTGGGTATAAGGTGTTACAGTGTCAGAGAGGAAACAAATAAAACAAGGGCCATATGTGGTTTCAATACCACTTACCAGTACATTGCACATGGTAGTGTGCCTGAGAGATTGGTGATGATACATGAAGGGCAAAAGGGGCAAATACTTATTATGCAAGGATGATCAGAATCAAGACAAGGGATGAACTGCATTAAAAACACAGTGGCTTGGTATTAAGGAATAGAAAGAGCAGATACTAAAAATTTGTTTTTATTGAGCAAAATGAATTATTTTTAGTTGAATTATTCTTAGTTGACTCAGCTCTTAGGTTTATAGGCCAAATCAAGAATATTATACTAATATTGATTTTCTTATATAATCTGTTGAATTTAATCCATACTTTTTCTTGGTATTGGTAACTTTTAAAGTATACCATTTTGCTTTCTGAATTATCTGGAAGTTTTTCATCACCTAATACTTTTTTACTGTTTTAATAGAGTTATATCAGTAAAATTAGAAAACTAAAAGATCTTGGGAGTAGTCAATAATTAAGTGATAATATATATTTGATCTTACTTGAAACAGATGGGAAGGGAGGAGAGAGATTTGTGTGTAGAACTTACCTATTGTGTGCCAGGCATCCTCCTAGATGCTTTATTTATATGACCTCATTTTGTCTGCATAGCATTTATTACCATTTTTCAGATGAGGAAATTGTGATCTTAAGAGGTTAAATGACTTGCTAGATAACATGAGGTCAGGATTTGAACCCAGGACTATTTCTTGTAAAGCCCTTTCTTTTGCTGGAATATGGTTTGAGATGACTGAATTGCAGCAGTCAACGAGATTATAAAACATCAAGTGGAACACTGTAGTTTTGTTTTTTATTAACTTATTTTGAGCAATGCCATCATATTAAGTAGATATTTTCAAGACAGTCCTATAGAGACTCTAGAACATGTCTGAAGAAAGTCCCACCTTGCTAGGGAATGAGCCTTGTACTGAAGATATATTCACCTAGAACAGAGGCGGGTGTCTTTTGAATTGCTGGTCTCTGAGCATAATTGATTTTTTAGATGTTCTTTTTGGCAGCTATTACTTTTGAAAATGTTCTCTTTGGCCACTGTTTTGATTCTCTTGTCTGTCTGGCCTATTGGTATTTTGAGCAGTTCTTAGTCAGGTGTTAGACCAATAGCGTACCACGCAGTTCTGTATTGACTTTGAACTCCACTGTTGCGCATCTTGTTTGCACACCATGTACTGTACCTTCCTTGTTTGTTCCAGGCTTTCCAGACTTTACTCTTCATTAAATATCCAGTTGGTGCCTCACCTCTTCCATGAATGTCTTCCCTGGCATTCTCCACATTTGCTGTTCTTCCTCCTGAACCTCTGAGGGATGATGTCTGTTCTCTTATTAGTCACATCCTCTTTTAGAAATGTATTTATATTTTTCCCTATGAATACGATGTCCCTCTGGCTTATACATTTTAAAGTCTTTGAGGTCAGGGATGGTGATTTAGACAACAGTATTTTGCGTGAAGTAGAACTTTTTTTTTTAAGTCCTCTCACACATCATTTAGTGTAATTCTATTACAACTACCTGGCAGCATATAGGTAAAGTAGTTTAATGATGAGTGTTCTTACAAAGGATGTCGGGAGTGTGGCACTCATACCTTGTTGGTGGGAGTCCTAACTGGTGCATTATCTCTTGGGAGATCCATTTGGTCCTATCTGTTAAAATTTAAAACACATAAACCATTTGACTAGTAATTCAACTTTTAGGAGTTTATCCTAAAAATGCGTGTATATGAATGCAAAGATATTTGTACAAGTACGTCCTTTATAGAGTTATTCATTTTAGCAAAGTATTGGAAACAAGTTAAAGGTTCATCAATAGAGAAATGGCTCAATAAACGTGGACTTTCATATGATGGAATGCTTTGCACCATTTGAAAGAATGAAGTAGATCTGTATAGATGTGTATGCAGTCCTATACTACCATGGAGGGTCACCAATACAAATTCTTAATTGATAAGAACAGAGGCAGAGCAGTATGCCAACACATATTTAAAGTTTAGTCTGTGGGAGATGGGCATACATGTACATTTGTGTATGTGCATATACATGTGCACAATTGTATAACAGAAACTTGCCTGGAGGGAGGTAAAGGGCAGTGGAGTTTATGTTTTGCTGTTTACCTTTTAATAACACTTGAATTTTATTACCATATACATGATTTATCTATGAAGAATATCTGATTAATTTTTTAAAGTCTAAAATACAGGCTTGATATAGGTGCAGCCTGCCATGTCCTTGAACTTAGAGAGTGGGATGTCCGGCTTCCCAGCGGGAATCTTTGTACCGTCCACAACCCAAGAGAGAATTAAATATGGGTGATGTTGAGAAAGGCAAGAAGATTTTTGTTCAGAAGTGTGCCCAGTGTCACACTGTGGAAAAGGGAGGCAAGCACAAGATGGGTCCGGGTCCAAATCTCCATTGTCTCTCTGGGTGGAGGACAGGTCACCTGTTGGATTCTCTTATACAGATGCCATAAGAACAAAGGCATCACCTGGGGATAGGATGTACTCATGGAGTATTTGGAGAATCCCAAGAAGTACCTCCCTGGAACAAAAATGATCTTTGCTGAAGTTAAGAAGGCAGAAAGGGCAGACTTGATAGCTTATCTCAAAAGAGTTACTAATGAGTAGTAATTGGCCATTCCCTTATTTATTACAAATGTCTCATGGGTTTTTTATGAGCGAGTGACAAAATATTTTTGTTGGACAGTCCTGATTTAGCTAAGACTGGCTTGTGGTTAAAAGAATATCATCAGTTTTTTGAATTTTGATAGTAATTCCAGTTCATTAAATGCTATTATTAGGTAGATAGTTAAGATCTCCCGCTCTTCTCCAGACAAGGGTTCCCTGCATTGGTGCTGTTTGGAGCAGTTGCTCCACCTGGGAAGAAGGATAAGGGTGGGCACTCCATTTTGGTGCTGCCCCATCCTTAATCCTATCCTGAGCAATTGCTACACCTGGGGAAGGAGGGCATGCTTTATCAATCTAGGAATCCCCAGCCCAGGCATGATAAGATTTAGAAAGTGACCTGGAGTAGTAACCTAGGTAAGTATTATGCCATTAGCTTGAATCTGCATTATGGTTCACAACCTGCCCCCCCCCAGGGGGGGTTCTTAAAGAAAGCTCATAGAGGCAGATGGAATTTTGAGGACACCTGCTGATCATTTGATTACATCCCACACCTCCTGAAAGCTGCCTCCAGACTGGGCTAATAAAAGGAAACAATCTGAGAAGTCAGAGGGAGAGTGGGTGAGTTAGGTGGTCTGTCTCTCTTCACTTGAGGAGACACACCTGTTTTTTTCTACAGTAAAGAGCTGCTCCTGTGAAACTGCTTCCTGCCTGAGGTTATTCCATTGCATTGGTCTTGCTGGTGAGTTTTCCAAGCAAGGAGTCAGAGAACCAGAATCATAATCTGGACTTGACACTTTGGTGTGTCTGGTCATTCTTCGGCCAAGACCACACCAAGAACCAAGGGCAGACTCCCACCCTGACATTTTTGGTGCCATGACTTGGATTTCCCTGACACTATCTCTGTTTTCCCCTTCTAAAGATATGATTGGGCTGGGTGTGGTGGCTCACACCTGTAATCCTAGCACTCTGGGAGGCTG
>VBSM01000104.1:1640358-1692091 GCA_008086735.1 Cheirogaleus medius | reverse complement strand
AGAGCAGAGAGCCAGGAGATCGTCCCTACTCCGCCATTTTTGACAATCTCCCATTTTCCTGTCTTGAGTAACTACTACACTGACATCCATTTTTATTTTTTGTGTGGATTTCATTACTGTCTTCAAACATGTAACCTCCACCTAACATTACATTTTAGTTACTCCAAAAGTGAAAGAGTTATTTGAACAAAGTTAAACTATTGAAAAAATTCTAAAAACACCTTAGGGAAGTTTTCTTCCGTTATTTAGCATCACATCACATCTTCAGACTGGCAAAATTTTCAATGCTGACATATTCTTCTTTTTTTAAAGTCGATGCTGTAGCATTCCAAATGCAGTTTTTTATTTAAATTACACCCATTTAGAGTGTATTGAGAATACAATAGAAAAGGAAAATAAAAGAGCTCCTGAATTCTTTTTATTTTCTGTGGAAATTTGATTTTCACTATCATATGCTATTTGACTGAAATGATTGTGTCCCTTTCCCATTGCCTTATTTTTTAGGCTTCCAAATCTTGTGAATCAACGATAAAATAACTTCTTAGTTAGATGATCAGGAATGTCGGTTGTGTTTGGGAAACTTGATACCTATAGCTTTTATTATTTAAAGCATTTAAAATGAATGGGAAACCATTCACTCAACAGTATTTAATGAATATACACCCTGCTGCTATAATAATTAGCGGAAACTTAGTATCTTAATACAACTCCCATTTATTGTCTCACAGTTTCTGTACATGAGAAGTCCAGCCACAGCCTAGATGGGTTTTCTTTTTAGGGTCATACAAGGCTAAAACCAAGGTGTTAGTTGGGCTGCATTCTCATCTGGAACTTGGGGTCTGACTCACATGGTTGTTGGCAGAATTCAGTTCTTTGGGATTGCGGGATGGTAGTCTTCAGCTCCTAGAGGCTTCCCAGAGTCTCCTGCCACCTGGACCCCTCCATAGGTAGTTCATGTCATAGCTCTTTGCATTTTCAAGGCTGGGAGGACAATATCTGATGCTTCCAGTCTCTGAAACCAGGGAAGACCCAAACCCTCTTATAAAGGGCTCCTTTGATTGGGTCATATCCCCCCAGGAGAATCTCTCTTTTGCTTTACTCATAGTTAATTGATTAGGGACTTTAATCGCATCTACAAAATCCTTTCACCTTTGCCATATAATGTGACATAATCATGGGAGTGGAGCCATCATATTCATACTCAAGGGATGGGGAGTATACAAGGATGGAGGTCACTGGGGATCCTCTTAGAATTCTGCCTCTGCATTGTGTTAGGCAGAGATTTAGGAGCTAAGAATATAGTAGATTTTTTAAAAGATCACTCTTGCAACTGTATGGAAAACAAACTGCAGGGAAGTAAGGATGGAAACAGGGAGAGCAGTTAGGAGGCAGTTATAAAAATTCTCATGAGAGATATTGATGTCTTAGGTCAGGGTCTTAGCAGTGGAGATAAGGTAAAGAAGTTAGAATCGTGATATGTGTTGAAGATAGTGCTAACAAAATTTGCTCATGAATTCAATATGGAGTGTGGACAGAGAGAAACCAAGGGTAACTCCAGGGTTTCAGACTTGATCTACTAGAAGAATAAGATGGGGAGTAGCAAATTGGAGTGGACAGTATAAAATCAAGAGCTTAGTTTTGGATGTGTAAGGTTTTAAATGATTATTAGACATCCAAGTATAGATGTCTCTGATAGTTCAAGAAAGGTGAACACTGAGATCCTACCACTGGGATCACTTACATGAGGTTAGTGATCCTCTTCCTCTAGACAGGAACCATTTTCTTGGTGTGGTGGTAGGAAGAAATGCTTCATTGGAATGAGGCTGAGAGATCTCAAACTGTTGAGGAATTAAAGATAGCAGTGTGGACCACTTTGGAGGAATTTTGTGGTAAAAGAGTAGAGATTAATGGGGTAGTAGCAGTGATGGAGGTGAGATCAAGAGAGGGAATTTTTAAAAGTTGGAAATATTATAGCAATTTGTATGACTATATGAATAATCAGCAATAAGGCTTAAATAGTTCATTAGAAAAAAATAGTAGAAAAGTCTGAATCTAGCTCCACAGGCCACCAAGAAAGAAATAAGGGTGCATTAAAAATTTATAATTTTAGAATACTTACTGGAAGTATTGTAGAATACTATACTATTAAAAGAATTGTAGAATACTTATTGGCCTTTTTGTGACTCTGTGATATTTCTGATATTATTTTAATTATTTGACCAAATCATTCCATATGAATGGAAATCCTAGACTCATTTTCTGGCTTCTGTGCAGATCCTGTTAATCCTGTGTGTTCTTTCATAGAGAAAAATCCATCTTCTTCCTTCATTTTTGCTTTCCATCTTGCAGTTAGGAGGTTATAAGTTAGGCTGACAGTGGCAGTGGTTATTTGTAGTTTCCTTTTCTACCTCATGAAGTTTTGTTTATGATTCAAAACTAATTTCCTTGGATGTATTTTACTTAGAAAGGAAACTGAGAATGAAATGTGAGTGGCTTTTAACCACATTTTCTCACAGAGTAGTAATGGAATGGGAGAATGTTTAACTTACCCATGCTTCACTTATCTGTACCCTTAGGAATCTGGGAATTCTGTGCCAATAATTTTGAGCAATTAAAAATGGTTTCTGTTTAGCCAAAGTAGGGATTACAGAGCCTATGCAGTCTACTCCTAGGAGGTAGCCTCACAAAAGTGTGTGAAAGATGTCCTGCCCCATAGTATGGATTCTAGTCCTTTCTCTGTCACTGCAAGCTGTCCTTCACTTTCATTCACAACACATTCCTGGAAAAGATAAGAAGAATTTAGTGCACAGAAATTCAACACTGGGTTTATATGTTCTGGAGTACTAAAAGAGTATAAAGTTTCTGGTGATAAAATGTATATTTTTATATCCAACTGTTATACAATATATATATATATTTATAACATCAAAAATATGTTAAACTGAAATGTAGACAGTTTTTTCAGCAGTAGCCCTGTCTCTAATCAGTAAAATAAATTGATAATACTGCTATTAAATGTAAGGAGTTATTGATGGGAATTCATGAGGGGTAGAGGAGGGACGAGTGAGGTAGATTTTGATACTGTCTTGTGTTTTTTCTTGTAAGGCACTAGCTACCTTCTCTTGATGCATGGGTCTCTAGTAAGCTATATACCTAGCAAAGACACCCATGAACCCCTCTGTATTAGAGTTCCTGGAATGTTCTATGCTAGTTTTCATGTGGTATTTTAGCGATCTCATCTCCATTTTCTCTCACTCCCCCTCATCACTTGGGCAATCTTTAGACGTCGCAGTCTTGGTATTTGGGATATGTTTAATTTTTTCCCCTTACCTTTGCACACTGAGTTGATCAGCTTATGTTCTATAACTATCTAGTTGACTGTGTGTCACCACTTTCCTATACAATGTCCACCATTATCTCAGTTGTATTGTTGTTAGTATTAGGACTTGTATTTTTCCATTTCCATTTATTTTTAGAAACTAATATAAATAAACACACCAAGCATTCAAATAATTGCACAAATAAACGTTGCTGGACAAAGTGAAACTGTTGATTATTATGCTTACTATGATAAAGTAACAGGGTATGTGTGTTCATTAGGTTATGCATGGAAGTCCCAACGAGGCCTAGGAAAAGGTTTGAGGGTATCTCCTTTTAATGTTTAGAAGTGCTGATTGCATGAAAGTCGTACTGTGAAGTTGCAGAGTACCCATACATAGTGGCGTTAAAACTTGTAAGTTGAATCTTTTCTGGGTCTCAGTTTTCCCATCTGCAAGATGACCAAATTGCTCTATGATCTTTAAGATGCTTTCCAATGTGATAATGTGATTCTACTTGGGCTATTTAGATCCTTACACAGAAACTGAGTGTTCTTGCTTGTGATGCGTAATTTGAACAAGTTTATTTTATTTGTCTCTTTGTTTTTTCAACCCAGTCCATATAAGAAGATGGGAATTATTGTTTATTTTTTACCTTCCTCTTAACTCATATAATTGAAGGCAGCTTACAACAGAATATAAAGTTATGATAAAATATAAAGAATCCCAAGTAGGGAAATAGAAATGAAATTGGAAAATAGGAACTATATGAACGAATTGTAACTGTGTTGGCCATTGAGGGCCTGCAGATGCTTTGTGGTGTGGGCATGTTGAGAGTGTTAGAGACACTGATGGAAGGAAGGGGTGAGCTCTGGTGCAAACCGGTGTTACGTGGGCCCTGTCTGTAGATTCTCGTGGGAGGGAGAGGGCCTTTGTCTCCTCAGCTGTCTGCCCTACAGATTCTCATGCCTCTCCGTCTAAGACTGTGGTATCACTTTTACCCCTTGGTAATTTCAAAAATGAAGTTCACCTCCCTAGTCTCTGTAAAAGAATAAAAAGTAACTTACAGCTCAAATACTAAACCCAGGCATACGTGGTCCTTCTGCACAGCGATGACTGAGAATGAGCACCACTGTCTCGGGGCCTCTTTGCTGTGAGCCGCGTGACAGCTGTGCCCTTTCGTGCTTCTCTTCAGTGGCCTCCCTGCTTCTTTCTTGGGTACGTGGTCAACTCTGATCTCAGTTCACCAAATGTCACAGAAGCCACTGCATTTGCTCCAGTAAGCAGCTTGCAGGTCCAGTTCATATCTAAGGTTCAAGTCCTGATCCAGAAAGGGCACTGCGGCTGCTGCCCGTGGAGAGGCTGCCTGATGTATGCACGAGGACTGCGTACCCCGTGGGGAGGATTTGCTCACTGATACCGTCACATCACGGGAGTGGGGATGTGGAGACACGGAGACAGAGATAGTAAGGGACATACAGGAGGCATCACAGGCCCAGAGAAGAGGTTACGAGGATTTGTAATAGATCTGAAGGCAAGCCCTGAGGTAGATAACACATCTCTTTTTCACATTCAGGGTAGTTGCTACTGTTTCTCCTTATGTCTTGGGCAACCTGTGTCATCCTCTTAAATACACTGTACCTACCTAATCTGCTGGACTGAAAGGCCAAGTGCAGGCAGTTGAACCTATACTCAACTTGGGTGGTTTAGGAGGAGGCACTGTATATTAGAGTGAGTGTTCACAGAGGCAGTGTGTCTCCTTGAAGCTTTCATCTGTAATGGGCACATTATTCCAATTGATAAAAATCTATTCCACCAACCAGAAGCAGTGAAATGAGAGGGATCAGGCTTGGCCTGGATAACTGAAATTAATCCATCATCCAGATTCAGTGGAAAAATTGTGGGCATTGGAGTTCAACCTGGTGTTCCAGTGCTTGTCAGCCCCACGTTTTGCCATGTAACCACAGAGCATCGTTTTCCTTTTCTATAAAGTAATATCAATCTTGAATTACGATGATGACTAGAAGAGATAATATTAACATATGTGAAGTGACTCAAGAAATAATAATAAAATAATACTGTTATTATTTGTATTATCTATCTGTTCTTTTATTATACTTTTTGTTGGAGGTGTTAGTAAGAAGGTAAGTGGCTTTTTAGAAATGTTTTTTGGTCTGCTACAGAGGTGAAACACCTTAAAGGCAAGCTGCTATTTTGATATTGGAAAATATCAGAAAGACACAGGACTGTATAGATTGTAAAACTGGGAGCTTACCCTAGAGTCTATTTGACAGGAGTGTCACCTCACCCTCAGGCAAATTAAGAGAGGCGTCTTGATTATAGCAAAAGATCAACTCTAGGGCTCCGTTAAGTAGCAATTTACCCAGAGCTTCTCAGACACACGTGTGTAAAACAAGGTCCATGTGCTCTTTGTTCAGAATAGGTAATAGAGATTTAAAGAGGAGTGTAATTTCAGTTTAGTGTGTGAATTTTGTGTTTGAGAATAGCAGACAATTAAATGCTGCAAAGTAGCATAGGAAAGTGGCTTGAACTTTAAGAATGTTCCCTTTACTCTGTTCTCTCACTTTACCCTGAGATTTTCACATTTGTATTAATTATCTCCACAGCTCAAATTAGGTTATTCGATAGAACCTGAATTTCAAATAAATGTCAAAATAGAAAATAGGCCTATAATCTTTCACAGGCAGTTAGGAAGAAAATAGGTTTGCTGAAGCATTTTTGTCATGTGAAGCACAGACCTTATTTTTCAAATGCCTTGTCAACAGAATCACTAGAAAATCTCATTAAAAGACTCTTCAGAGGTGCTATGGATGTGGCAGGACGTGGTGGTAGGGAAGAGTGCATGCAGGACCAGCAGTGCCTCATGTGCCCGGGTGCCCTGTTCTCACGCGGACTCCTGGGAATGCCCGGTCCCATGGAAGGCTCTTCCCTCACTGGACGCAGCTTTCTCATCTGTAATGTCAAGCTGTTGAACTAGTTGATCTTTAATGTTCTTTCCTGTTCTAGGTCTTTGTGTATATACACGAGGCACCACTTTGCATATTTCACTCATCCATTCCTGGAAAAGACATGGGTAATCTGTTAGTCACTGAGGCCCATGGTACCTATGCAGATAAAATTCACCATCGCCTCCAGCAATGGATTTTTGTTTGTGTGTTTCTATGCATCATTGGAGACTTGCCAATTATTTTACATGAATTGCCAGTTTATGAAATATATAAAGTAGAGCTGCTGTGCTTTCATCAGGGCCTGAGCCCTACTTTCCTGTCTCATTTTCACCTTCTGAGCATTCTCTGAGCCACTTTCATGGAGCCCTAGGCTCTGAAAACTAGACATGCAGGGTGCTGTCGTGCTCCCGAGATACCTTTGTATTCTTGATCCAATTCTGTGCCTTCTTTTTACACCAGCATTTTATTATGAAAATTTTCAGGCATATAGAAAAAATGGGAAAAATTTTACAGTGAAACTCCCTATAGTCACCACCTGGATTCTACAATTAGCCTGGTAACTGCACTTGATTTATCACATATTCACATATTCATCTGTCCTCTATCCATCTACCAGTCCATCTTTGTTTTCTTTTTTTTTTTGATAGATTTCAAAGTAAGTTGCAGACCTTCCACAAAATGTAGATCACTGATTAGCTAGAGCTCAGTATTTGTATACAGTTTTTTTTTAAAGTATGATTTATATACAATGAAATGCACAAATCTTATGTATACCATTCATTGAGTTTTGACGAAAGTATCTATCTGTGCAGTTCAAACGTGCTGTCAAGATACTATTCATTACCATCACCCCAAGAAGTACCCTCATGCCCCTTCTGGTCAGTCTCCACCCACACCCTCCAGAAGGCATTGTTCTGATTTTTTTTCCCACCTAAAGATTAGTTTTATCTGTTATATTACTTTACATAAAAGGAATTAAACATATGCTTTTGTGACTGGTTTCTTTCACTTGTCATAATATTTTTGAGGTTCATTCACATTGTGTATATAGTAGAGTGTGTGTGTGTAATGGGATTTCATTATGAATATACCACTGTGTGTTTACCCTTCTATTGATTGACTTCTGGACTGTTTCCATTTGGGGGCTGTTATGAGTAAAGTTTCAGTGAACATTCTTGTACAAGTCTTTTTCTTGCTGATGTTTTCTCTTGATTAAATACCTAAAACTGGAATTGCTGGATCATAGGGTATGTTTAGCTTTACAAAACATTGCCTTCTCTTTTCCTGAAGGGATTGTAGCATTTCTACATTGTCACTAACAAATGAGAGTTCTGGTTGTTCTACATCCTAGCCAACCTTTGGTGTTGTCAGTCTTTTTAATTTTAGTTATTCTGTAATAATAATCAAAACAACAGTAATAATGGTGGTAATAACTAATAGTGGTATTTCACTGGGTTTTATTTGCATTTCTCTGCTGACTAATGATGTCAAGCACTATTTCATGTGCTTATCAGCTGTTTGTGTATCTTCTCTGATGAAGTGTTCATTCAAATCCTCTGCTGATTTGTTTTCAACTGGGCTATTTGTCTTTTTATTATTGAGTTGTAGGAATTCTTTATATATCCTAGCTGCCAGTTTTTGTCATATTTTTATTTTTCAAATATTTTCTCCTAGTTTTTGGCTTCCCTATTAATTTTTGTAAAGGTGTCTGTTGAAGAATGGAAGATTTTAATTTTCAAAAAAATCCACTCTATCAATAATTCTTTCGTGATTATTGTTTTTACATTCTAAGAACCTTTGCCTACTCCAAGGTATGAAAGTATTCTCATATATTTCCTTAAAAGCTTCACATTTTGTTCACTAGTGTTTTTTTGTTTGTTTTAGAGCACGAAGCAAGGTTTATTGAGGAGAGAAAGATAGAATTACAGAGCAAGAGCAAGAGCAAGATATGGGTTTACAGAGTAAGAGCAAGATACATTTGCCACAGAATGGAGAATGGACCCCTGTTGTAACAAAAGTGCTGGTCACTAGTTTTTATGTTTTGGTCTTTGCTAAGTCCTGAATTGACTCATGTGTATGCTATGAGATAGGGGCACTGCCTTCTTTTGGCCACTCCTCCAACATAATCTCTGCTGCTGTTGCCCTGGCTGACTGGTCATTCACCAAATGTAGATACATTGAGGAATACATTGTATTATATTCTTCTTTATTTATTGAGTGCTTATTATGTGCTAGGGGCTTGAATAGGCATCAAGTATGTAATGCTAAATAAAATATAAATTATGCCACCGTGCATCTGGTAATCTAGTAAGGATAGACATTAAATAAACATAAATGCTTTTTTATTTATGTCTGGTGAAGTTTTATTTATTCTTTAAGACTTGCCTTCATTCAGTATTTGAAAATCAATCAATAGAATCTAGCATATCATCAGGCTAGAGAAGAAAAAATCATATGGTTATATCAATTGACAAAGAAAAAGCATTTGGCAAAGTCCAATACTAATTCAAGATAAAAACTCTCAGCAAACTACAAATAGAGGGAAATTTCTTCAACCTGATAAGGAACATTTGTAAAAATCTTACAGTTAAACTCATATTTAATGGTGAAAGATGGAATGCGTTCCCTCTAATATTGAGAAAAAGGCAAAGATGTCTGCTTTTCACCACTCGTTCTCAGCATCATATTAGAAATTCTGTACACTGCAATAAGACAAGAAAAATAAATGGCATTCAGATTCTAAAGGAAGAAAGAAAACTGTTTCTGTTTGCACATGATATAATTGTCTACATAGAAAATCCCAAGTAATCTATCAAAAACAAAACATAAAACTCTCCTAAAACTAATAAGTGAGTTCTTTAAGATCACAGGATATAAGATCAACACGTAAAAATCCATAATATTTCTATATATTAGCAATGAACATGTAGAAAACAAAATTATAAACACAGTACCATTTATAATCATTCTCAAGGAAATGAAATACTTAGGTATATATTTAACAAAATGTGTTGGATCTGTATGTTGAAGATATAAAAAGCTGCTTTAAAAAAAAAGACCCAAATAAATGGAGAGATGTGTTGTGCTCACAGTTTGGAAACTCAACATGGTGAAAATGTCAGTTCTCCCTAGTAGACCTATAGGTTTAATGCAATTCCTATGAAAATCCCAGCAAATTTTTGTTTTTCACTTAAAAGTATCCTCGATGAAACAGTATTTCAACACTTTAGAACTTGTCTTTTTAGAAATACATATAAATATTTTTAAGAAAGCTTTTATTTTAGACTAATTCTTGATTTTCAGAAATTTTGAGAAGATAGTACACCCAGTTTCTCCTTTTTCTAATGTCTTAAATTAGTGTGGTACATTTGGTACAATTAATGAACCAGTATCGATATATCATTATTAAGTAAAGTCCATATTTTATCAGATTGCCTTATTTTTTATATAATGCCCTTGTTCTCTTCCAGGATCCCATCCAGGATACCATATTACATTTAGTCAGTAATCTTGTTTTGGCTGTGAATGTTTTTCAGACTTCTTTTGTTTTTGATGACCTTGACAGTTTTGAGAAGTATCTGTCTTAGGTATTTTGTAGAATGTCTCTCAATTGGGATTAATCTGTTCTTCTCATTTTTAGACTGGGTTATGTGTTTCTTTGAAGAAAACCCACAGTATTAAAGGGCCATTTTCATCACAACACATCACAGTACCTACTATCAATATAGCTTAATACTGTAGATGTTGACCTTGATCACATGGCAGGGTGGTGGTTGTCAGGTTTGTCTGCTGGTCAGTGAATCTTTTTTTCCCCCTTTTCCATACTGTGCTCTTTGGAACCAGCAAGGCTTTTTATACACAAGCTTCATCTAAGCTTTGTATGAAAAGACACTGGTTCTAGAATAGCTAAAATCATCTTGAATAAGAAGAATAAAGTCAGTGGAATCTCTCTACCTGATATTAACATCTACTATAGCTATAATAACTAAGGCATTGTGGTATTGATGGAGGGACTGACATAGAGATCAGCGGAACAGAATAGAGAATCCAGAAATTCTCTATCCTAGAAAAAAGTAGAAAGTTTTTGGGGACCTGTGGCTTGGCAAAGAGTCCTGACACCCAAAACACTATATTAGAAAAAATTGATAAATTGGACCTCATAAAAATTAAAGACTTTTACCCTGAGAAAGACTTTGTTAAGAGGATGAAAAGATAGCTGTAGACTGGGAGAAATATTTGTAAACCACATATCTGATAAAGGACCACTATCTAGAATATATAGAGAAAATTCTCAAAATTCAACAGCAAAAAAAAAGTAAAACTAAAAATGGACAAAAAACATGAATGAATTTTTCACTAGAGGTACAGATGGCAAATAAACACATAAAGAGATGTTTGTCATCAGCCATTGGGGAAGTGAAAATTTAAAGCACAATGAGATATTACTACACACCCATCAGAATGATTACAATAAAAAATAACGCAAAGTGCTGGTGAGAATGCAGAGAAACTGGATTGTTCATACGTGGCTGGTGGGAAGTAAAATGATACAGCTGCTCTGGAAAACAGATTGATACTTCCTAATAAAATTAAACATGCAAGTACCTTTTGACCCTGCAATTGCATTCTTGGTCATTTATCCCAGAGAAATGAAAACATATTTCCATAAAAAGTGTACATGAATGTTGGTAAGAGCTTTTTTCATAATAGCTAACACCTGGAAACAACTCAGATGTCCTTCACAGGATGAATGGTTAAACAAACTAGAACATTTATACCATGAATACTACTCACCAATAAAGTCAAACAAATTATTGATACATACAAAAATATGGATGAATCTTCAGAGAATTAGGCTGAGTTAAAAAATCTAGTCCTAAGACGTCCCATGTTCTGTAATTCCAGTTACATAACATTCTTGAAATTTTGAAATTATAGAAGTGGAGAACAGATCTACTGGTCACCAGTAGTGATGCATATGGTGGAGAGAGGAAGGTAAATGCGGCTATAAAAGAGGGACATGAGGGAATCCTTGTGATGATGGAATTTTCTTTTTTCTTTTTTTTTTTTAGGGATCCATCAATGATACTATGTCAGTATCCTGGTTGTGATATTATAATTTTGTTTTGCCAGATGTTATCATTGGGAGAAATTGGTTAAAGAGTCCATGGGATTGCTCTGTATTATTACAACTGCATGTTAATCTATAATTACTCAAAAAGTTTAATTTAAAAAATTCCCTTAAAAGCTAATTCCTTTGGGACCTGGGTTGTCTTCAAGCCCATTGTGTATTTGTTCATTTAGTCATTTATATACTCAACATTTAGTAAGTTCCTACTTTCTGCCAAATTTACAGACAGGTTCTGAAAATTCAAAAAGTGAGGCCAAGTCTGGATATAAGTATTTAGGATTCAGGAGCATATGAGTGGTAGCATATTACCTCAGGAGGATGTATAATATCAGAGATCATCAAAGTTATACTTATTGTATTTGTTCCTCATAGCTGTTGCCATCAGACTGTGAGCTAGAGCATAGGGCTATTATTTATTCATCTTCATTTTTCACCTAACTGCCTTTGGTGTATATTGAGGTACTTAATGCAAATATGCTGAATGATTTTTTTTTATTTCATCATATAATGGGGGTACAAATATTGTTAGGGTTATATACATTGCCCCTACCACTCCTCTCCCCCGCCCACATCCCAGAGCTCCAAGCGAGTCCAATCCCCAGGTGGCGCGCATGGCACACATTATGTAACTCCACACTTCCTCCCCCCTCCCGCCTGCCCTCCATCCAACAAAAGATTTTTTTTTTTATACTTTGGATACATTGTATAACTTTGCCTCTCCCTAAGAAGGGTTAGAGGTATGCCCTCCCCCCCCACAATGCTCTCCACATCCCTATGATGTGGGTCTTGCCCCCCCTCCCGAAACCCTGGTGAACACTACCACCATTTGAGCACCATAGTTTTAAACAGTCAGTACCAATTTGATGGCGAGTAGATATGGAGCCCTTTTTCCATATCTTGTGTCGCTTCACTTTGGATAACGGGCTTAAGCTTAAAATAGATTGAATATATGAGTACAGGCTTTTACTTTTTATGAGGGCAGTGAGCCATATGATCAAAGAAAGGAACTGGACAGGGAGATATAAAACTAATGTTTTTTTTTGGATTGCTGGAACATATCTTTTCATAGTACTATGACAACTACTGTTTGGTGGATCTGAAATTTAGCAGACCCAGAAAAACCAATGTCTCCAAAAAACATATTTGTGACATATTTCTTATAATAGCTTATAGAAGATTTTCAGATATACTTTGGCAAAATATTGACAGAGATTAACTGATACCCCCACAACAAACTACATTTGACTTCTTTCCCCATTACAAAAGCTCATTGCATAAAAGCACGGTAGGGGAAATCAGATGGAATGTCATAATCTCATAGTTAATTTCTTTATATGTTCTTCTAGTATTTTTTCTAGTATAAGACACACCTATACACATACACAATAAAGATGGTATCTTGATATATGTATATTTTTTAGCTGCTTTATCTACATCATGACTGTTGCACAATATCAAAAAATATTCTTAATTTCTGTCTTATATCGTTGCACTATACTTTATTTCACAAGCTCCTTAAGGGTTGTACACTCAAGCTGCTTCCAAATAGGAATAATCCCTATTTTCTTATTCTGCCATATTCAGTTAGAGGCAGTGTACTTTTGCAATCTCTCTAAAAAGACAAGAATGTTATACCTACCAGACTAAATCTGTGGCAATAAGACTTTGAAAACAGCTTTTTTCCCCTTTCTATTTGTATGGTAGGTCATCAACTGCCATGATGCTCCTTGAAGGTAACTTTGATTTCTGGGAGGGAGCCTTAAAAAAATAAAGTTCTCTTTTCAGAAGATTATCATTGATTTTTGAAATCCAAAATTTAAAATAATTAAAGTATATAATACCCACTCTGCTGAAGTGTTTGCTTGCCACCGCATCAGTGCCCTGTGCTTGTGCTTTCCTTATGAAGGAAGATACAGAGAGACCCCTAGGTGATGAGGAAAGGAGAATGGAAAGCCTGTCCCCTGTCACCTCCAGTTGGCATGGCCTCTGCAGAAAAAGCCATCTCTGGGCTTCAGTTTCCTCATCTGTTAAATGCTCTGTGGTTGATCTAGCTCATCTTTAAGTTCCCTTTAACTGTACATTTTAAGTTTCTTTTGAAATGTAAATACTTGCTTGACTAGCCATGAGAGCTGTCCTTTTTCTTTTTTTTTTTAATTAATTTTTTATTTTATTATATTGACACATAATTGTACATATTTATGGGGTACAGTGAGATGTTTAGATACATACATATTGTGTAATGATCATACCGATTGTCTCAAACATTCATCCTTTCTTTGTGGTGAGAACATTCAAAATCCTCTCATCTACATATTTGGAAATATGCCAAACAATATTGTTAACTATTAATATAATCAGCCCTCTGCATAGTAGCACAGCAGAACTTATTTTTCCTGTCTAACTCTGACCCTGTGTGTGTTAACCATCCCTCTTTCCCCACTCTACTCTTTACTTCTGTGAGATCACCATTTTTAGATCCTGCCATTTGTCTTTCTTTCCTGGCTCACTTCACTTAACATAACGTTCTCCAGGTTCATTCATGTTGCTGTAAATAACAGGATTTCATTCTTTTAAAAGGTTGAGTAGTATTCCATTGTGCACATATACCACACTTTCTTTGTTCATCTGTTGATGGATAGATGGGTTGATTTCCTATCTTGGTTATTATGAACAGTGCTGTAATAAACACGAGAGTGCAAATATCTCTTTGACACACCAATTTCATTTCTTTTGGGCACATACTCAATAGCAGTACTGCTGGATCATATGGTAGTTCTTTTTAAATTTTTTGAGGAGCCTTCATACTTTTTTCCAAAGTGGCTATACTAATTTGCATTCCCACCAGTAGTGTAGAAGAGTTTCCCTTCTCTACATCCTCAACAGCATTTGTTAGTTTTTGTCTTTCTCATTATAGCCATTCTCACTGGGATGAGGTGACATCTCATTGTGATTTTGCATTTTGCTGATGACTAGTAATTTTGAGGATTTTTTCATATACCTGTTGGCCATTTGTATGTCTTCTTTTGAGAGATGTCTATTCAGGTTTTTTGCTCATTTTTAATTGGATTATTTTGTTTTCTGCTAATGAGTTCCTTATGTATTCTGGATTTTAGCCCCTTTTCAGATGTATAGTTTGTAAATATTTTCTTTCATTCTGTAGATTTCACAGAGAGCTGACCTTTCTAAGGTGTACAGAGAGGGGCTGTACAGAACTACAGCCCAGGGCAGAAGACGAAAACAGGCCTTTGAGTGCCTCCTCTTTGCTGCTCATATGTTGTTTTTTTAAAGCGAATTCTTGTAACAATGGTCACAGACATATATTTTAGTCTAAGTGATAAATTTTTTCCCCAAATCTCATTGCCTTCTTATCTACAGATTAATTTTCTAACCATGTCATCTTTCTGGAGCACAGCCCTGGACTGAGAATCCAAAGCCTCTAAGGATAAAACACGGCCATTTTAATCTTCCTACCCTACAATCAGGCACCTTATTCCTTAGGTCTTTGCCCAGCTTTATTGAAACCTACTTAGCATTCAGTTCTCATGAGCTTAATTATTTTGCTTCCCAGATAGCTTATAACAGCATGGAAGCCTCAGACTCAGAGAAGATGCAGAGCTATTAGTACTACTGTTATACCAGTATTAATAGTAGAAGACCTGCTGGCCAAGTGAAATCAAAGAGACAAAAATGAAAAACACTGAAAAATGTATGATTGCACAGCCACAGATTTTCCTAAAGGATGACCATTGTTATTGAGAAAAGTTTACATTTATAGCCTTAGTTTAATAGTATAGTAACATTTCAGTGTGTTTCTATACTGGTGGTTCTCAAACTTTAGCTGGCTTTAGAATCACCCTGAAGGGTTGTTAGGGGACAGACTATTGGATCCCACCCCAGAGTTCCTGTTTCTTGGGTTGAGGGTAGGGCCTGAGAATCTGTATTTCCAACATCTTTTCTGGTGATGGTGATGTTGATGTTGCTGGTTTGGGGACCATCCTTTGAGAACTACTATTGTATTCAAAATTATTTTAAGTATTGTTTAAAGTAATAAATTTAAATTTCTTGGGAGATAAAGCTCAATCCTTATGACATAATTATTTTTAAAGTATTTTCGTTTTGTATCATATTTCCCGTGGCTCCCTCTTTTGGGCCATGCTTATGGTCATGGGATTATTTGCTTTTAAATAATTCTGTGTGCCATTCCCTCCCATGGAAGTCTACCCTCAGTTTTCTCAATGAAGAGAGACTCCAAATACTTGTGATTTTTTCATTTTTGAAGTCATTTCTATTTTAATTTTTCTTTATTCTTAATTTTTTTTGCTTCTTTTTTACTATTTGAACCCAAAGTTTAATTTTACTTTTTTGAGATTATTAATTCTGTTTTCTCAGAGTGAGAAAACATACCCACACACTGTAAAATTCAAAAGGTTAAAAGGTCATATGGCAAAACATAAATTTCTCTCCCTTCTATCTCCTAGCCACTTAGTTCCCTTCCTTGGAGGCATATACTGTTATTATGTTTTTGATATATACTACGTCTTCATTATTCATGGATTCTGTATTTGTGAATTTGCCTGCTCTCTAAAATCTATTTGTAACCTCAAAATCATTACTCTAGGTGCTGTCACTGTTATTTGCAGACATGCAGAACAGTGGGAAAAATGTGAGTTACCTGCTGTGCACATTCCCAGCTGAGGCTGAACAAGGCAAAGCTTTGCCTTATTCGCACTCATACTGTAAACCAGTGTCCTTTTCGTGGTCTATTATGTGTTATGTTTTTTTAACTTTCATGCATTTTGTTGGTGATTTTGCTGCTTAAAATGGCCCCCAAGTGTAGTATGAAGTGCTGTTTTGTGTTCCTAAGTGTAAGAAGGCTGTGACGTGCCTTACAGAGAAAACATATATGTTAGAAGTTTCATTTAGGTATAGCGCTGTTGGCTGTGAGTTCAATTTTAGTGAGTCAACAATATGTGTTAAGTAAAATGTCTTTAAATAGAAACACACACAGAACAAGGTTATGTATTGATCAGTTGACAAAAATGTGACCAAAGGCTCACGAGAAAGTAACCCTTTTCTCTATTTGCTAATTCAATGATCACAGCAACTTTATGGAACATAACTACCTTATATAATGAGAATTGACTGTGTGTACATGTGTTATTTCTTATACATCTTACGATTTTGATTAAATGCTTTCATGTACTAGCTAATCCTTACAACAGACCTACAAAAGTACAAAGTGGAGGGCTAGTTTTTTGTTTTTTGTTTTTTTTTAACAAGGTGATTTTAGCAGAGAGCACAGTATGATAGGGCTGATTGGGGCTGATCGGAGCTGATGGAACTCTGATATGTGGGTCTTTTCTTCTGCCAT
Organism: Cheirogaleus medius; assembly: GCA_008086735.1. Taxonomy (NCBI): domain Eukaryota; kingdom Metazoa; phylum Chordata; class Mammalia; order Primates; family Cheirogaleidae; genus Cheirogaleus; species Cheirogaleus medius. The sequence continues at coordinate 1,675,303 of VBSM01000104.1, read as the reverse complement.
CTTGCCACTATGTTCAGAGTATGATTTTTCATGTACATAACAATCTTTGAATTATGAATTAAAAAGTTGTTAGATTTCCATCCTTGTGAATGACTTGCTAAATGAACTTCAGTGCTGTGCTTTGGTTTGTCAACTATTTTATCATTATATCCACTATGGGAAGAGAATGGAGCTAAGGAAGTGTCACTGTGAGTTAAATTAATGGTGTCTTTTCTCAGCTAAACAGCAATTTGGAAATAAATAACATAGATGCATAATGGATTTACTCCCTTTATCTTGGAAAAACATTCTTTTTAAGGACAAAAACATTGTCCCTGTCCTCCAGTAGCTTAAGGTCTAATGGATGTATTAGCATCTTAACTGGTAAGTTTAGTGAGTATTTTATGTGCCATGAGTGAAATGTGTATAGAAAAGAGTTGGGAAGACCAAAAATATGCCTCAGTTCTCCCTCAGAACAGTAAGGGGGCTATGACATGATTTTTATAGAGATTTATTATCCTGGAGTTATGAATCTTGTCAATGGGAATTGACATTGGACTTATAGTTCATTGACAAGAACTTATTAGGACTGTATCTATTGAAAAAAGCTTAGGAGAGGAGGACAGGCAATGGAAATAGCAAGGATGGACTAGAACCAGGTAAGAGTCAGATGAGCTAGGTTTGAATCCTGTTGTTGCCATTTCAGTACTTTTGCTCAGTATTTATGATTTTTGACAAGTTAGTTTGTCATAGTGGTATGGTGAGGATCAAATGAAAGAAATAATTTTTTTTTTTTTTTTTTTTTTAGAGACGGGGTCTCGCTCTTGGTCAGGCTGGTTTCGAACTCCTGACCTTGAGCTATCCACCCGCCTCGGCCTCCCAGAGTGCTAGGATTACAGGCGTGAGGAAAGAAATAATTTATAAAAAGAAAGAAAAGTCTTCTTAGAGAAGGTGATGTTACATTACCATTTGTAGGTAGAGACATATTTCAGGCTGTTACCCTCTACTTAAAAATTGTGAGCTTAAAGACTGGCAAAGACTTTGTGTTTGTAATTTACTCTGTTCTACTATAGTTAAGATCTAGGATTTTATATGCAGCGACTTCATTTGGAGAATCTTAGATATAATCAGTTTCTTTAGAATATTTAGGAGAAAAGAATTTTTAACCTAGAGGCTATTTCTTCTATATAATATTAATATTTCTAATTGCTTAAAATGGTTTTTAATATGCAGTTTAGTGAGTTGATTTAAATTAAGTTTTAATCTTACTTACTGTAACCATTCTGTTTGCTAAATTATTTCTGGGTGAAAACATTATTCTTTTTCATTAGCTGAATATTTTAAATTTTAAAACTGTTATGTACATGTGCATTAGTGAGATTATTATACAATTCTTATAAATGCTGAATTTCATGGATAATTATACAGTCATTTCCCAAATATGGAATATGTAGAACTATATAGTTCAGTTAATACCTTTGTTAAAAGCAAAAATAAATGATGAGTAGTAGGGTTGATCTATGTTGAGATTAACAAGCAGTTTGGATGATTCATTTGACTTTGTTGAGATGCTAACGAACATGAACCATGATTTTGGTATTTTTGATTTAGAGTATGTGTGTGTATTGTGTTTTTTACATTCATTGAGACAAATCTTTTTTTGTGTGTATGTATGTTTAGGAAAGCATTCATTCTAATGGATATTGGAAACATGAACTTAATTTTAACTGATGATACTTTTTAAAAGTGAAAAGTAGCTGAAGAATGATTGGGAATCATTGCAATTCCAAGTAGTGTGATACCAAATACTTTCTCAAGGATACTTGTCTATTCTTGAATAATTAAAAAATAGAATACCTTCAAATCTCTCATTCTTGAAAATATGGCATTTATTAGCAAAGAATGGTATTGATAGTCATTTCTCAACTGAATTATAATGATGAAAAGACATTTCTTCTGAATGGGAAGATGGTGTTGTATATTCAGATAATTGTGTTTAGAATTGCTTCTCTCACTACCCTTAGACTTAATTTTTTAAAAAGACATTATCTACACAAAAGGTAGCTATTACAAAAGAAGATTGGAGTGTCAAGGGATTTCTCGGGCTCTCTGATCCATATGCCCTGTCACTGTCTCTCACAGGGCTTGCCCTCTTTGTGTGGCTGCCAAGTTCTTGCATAATTGTCTTGAGAAGTGGCACACTCATTAATGCTATCATGGGCCTTTGCCAACCTGTGGAAGCCATGTGCCCAAGGCAGCAAAGTCCAGTGCCAAGTTCTTGCTAACAGTTATAAACCATGCCTTAAATACATTGTTCAGACCACTGATGGATAAATAGTCATTTGAGCTAAAAATTATTTACATTTATCTATCCATGCAAGCCAAGAGCATCTGAAAATGGTAAGGGGCTGCTGCTGTTTCTGAGCTGCAGACCCTCTTATGTGTATGTGTGTGGGGGCAGCTTCTTGCCTTGAGGGCTCTCCTTTTGTCACTTTCATGCTCCAGAATCAATGAGAAAAACACATCGTGTTAAATCATTTCAGAAAAAGGTTTATTCACTTCATGTTCTTGAAGCCTGTTAGAGTGTCCGTCTGGGGCAGAAGCAAGGTCGTTGTTTACCAGGACCAGGAGCTGGGCTTGTGCAGTTTATCCTTAAGAGCTGTGTCCTATCTGACCAAGTTTCAACTGTGCTCTTGGCTTTCTGTCCTAAAGCCTGGTGACCAAAACCACTCCTTTGGTTCTGTAGTATTCTGTAGCCTAATCTTGTCAGTTTTTCTAAAAATGTCTTGAGTACTGGCATTGATTCTTCTCAATTCAGAACATGCCCCTTCTACTTATGATATATTAATGTTTTACTTCTTCATTATATTAAATTACATTTCCCTTTTAATCAATGCCACCTATCAAATAGTTGAAGTGAAACTGTTTTAACTGAGCCCAATTACTGTTCTGCCACATAATTAAAATTCTAATACATCTGTTAACATGCTTATGTTGATATATCAGAATTAAGGAAAATGCTATTTATGGAAAGACCCAAAATCCTAGGATCATTTTCCAACATGTAGGTAACATGGTATGTGTTGTGGGAAAGAGTCTAAAAAGAAGCAGGAAAAGTAGTTGGGGATTGGGCTGTAAAGAAATCTAGACTTAATACTGGGGATTCTTAAGTATTTTCCACCAGAGAAGTGACGTGGTCGCCTGTGTATTTTATTAATAGAAGGACCTCTTTGAGTCACAGTGTGGGATGGAGGTGAATGTAGAAAAGCCGAGGGAAGGGGTCAGATTGGGGACCAGCTGATGTGAAATAGTGGCAGTAGGACCAAGGCAAACCTGTGCCCCAACCTCTTATTTACAGTTCCAAAATCTGAAAAAGCTCTGAAAACTGAAGGTTGTTATAAATGTGGTTCCAAAATTCATTTAGCTGCAAAATCTGAACTGAATTGATTGAATGTGTGAATTGTTTCATTGCTGGTACTGGTCATGCTGATCTCTGCCGTTTCCTGATATTTTGTTGTTTTTGTGTGTGACTTTGAATTGAATTGCACTATGAAAATGTGAAAAGCAGTGACAGGCAGCCTATGGGTAACGGTGAAAGGAAGAATTGGGAGGATCTATTATTTTCATTCCCACAGAAAGTAGTTATTATAAAACTGATTGTGGTGTGTTTAAGAGTAGCTTATAAATGTGAGACTCCACCACATACAACCTGAAGAAACAGAAAGGCAAGTTGTACGAGTTTTACAATGACAGTGATGACCAAGAATGAATCAGAAATAGGAAAACAGTATGTAACCAAAAGAGTGAAGATACTGACAGGGCATTAATAGAGAGGATTGGACAGCAAAGAATTGAAGTGTGTCCCTGACTGGTTTATTGATTACAAAATAACTTAGAATATACCATACACAACTGTCAAAGGTGGGTGTGACTGTTCAGAGATTGGCTGCAGGAATTTAAGAATCTCCATGGCATCTGAAGCTTTGCTCATCAGAAGCTAGCTGAAAATCTTATTGATGAATTGCTTTCTTATTTTTATAAGAAAGCATAGGTAGCCATAGAAATATTTTCTGACCAGTTCAATGTTACTTTGTGCTAGTAACACAAGCCCACTAAAGATAAACTGGACTAGGAAAAAAGTAAAATTTATTGTTCCTATATAACTACTCCACAAAGCCTCCTTTTCAACTTCTTGTGAAGAGTAATGTTTTTGGCATTCAGTTTCTCCATAGTGTGACCCCTATAATAAAGCCTGGTGACCAAAGAATTTTTTGTCCCCTGAAGAGGAAGTCTGCACTTAGAATAACAAAACTATATGTTTGCTGTAGTTAAAGACTCCCAGGGTTCCAAGACCTTCTGAGAGAATTCAGCCTTAAAAATGCTATTTATGTAGTTCTTAATGCTTGAAATGAGGATGATAAGTCAATATTAACAAATGCTTGATACTGAGTCTGGGCTATAGTGATGTTTGAAAGTGGACCTGCAGAGAAGCTATTGAAGGGTTTCATGTCACTAATAAAAGATTATATCACACTTCTGTTCTTATACCAAAAGTCAATCATCCAGAATAGTAACTAGGTTGAGTAAATGCTGAACTTTATAACGATGTACCTCTTGTATGTTTCTTGACTGATAGAGAAATTGCTGGAATGGTATTAAATTCATATAAGCATGAGGAGAGTAGCAATCATGATGATGATCACATCATGAACACAGGTGAAAAGTCCCTATAAACTACACAGTGAAAAATGTGTCATCATTTAATTACTGGCCTTTGAATAATGTGTAGTGATAACAATATGCAAGAGGTTACTCAATTCAGAAGTGACTACTTGGACAGAAACCTATGTTAAAGAGGTAGGAGACTGGAACAAGCCATGTTTCATAGGCCTGGTCTATCACTTGAGAAGGATGTTTCAGGCCCATCATTAGATGTCCACATGATTACCATGATGATAGTAACATTGATGTACCCACTTCTCTAAGATGCCAGAGGAACCCCATCTAATGAACTACATGTATAGCATAGGTATTAGCTTAGTTCGAACTAAGTTTTAATGACTATTTTCCTTAGAAATAAGAAATATTTTATTCTTACTAAAATGTAGTATAACATCTTAGCTTTAACATATATTAAAGACTTCTTTTATGGGTATAATTGAGAAATAACTATTTGGTATAGAATCAGGTATTGTCAATTTCCTAGATAATCTAAATGTCTTGAAAAAATAGTATTGAGTGATTGCCATTGTGCTTATGACAGTTAGATTTACAGCTAAGATAAAAATTTGGAAAGGCAAATAAGTTTTTTTTTGTATGCCAGGCATTCTATCCACCTTGTTATCAAAAACAATTGTTTAGCTGGTCATTGAACACAATTAATTAAACTACCTTTGGCAAAGTTATATTTACATTGGCATTTATTCTTGATATAATAAGTGGCTTTAATAGAGGTCATTAAGATGTCTAGAGCTCAACTTGACAGTTTAAAAATAACTTTTTCTTATAATAATTCAAGTATTTCAAAATAAAAAGTTTAAAATATAATAAATGTCTATTTAGAAAATTTATAAATATAAAAATAATTATTTTGGTGCAAAAGTAATTGCAGTTTTGTACCATGACTTTTAAATCATGGTCTATAACTAGGCCCAAACACATCTTTATTAATCAAAACAGGAACCATTACAATCAACACATTTTTGCCAACGAGAAATAAGTTTGTTTATTCCTGTAATGTAAAAATTTGTGCTTTGGGATTCGAGGATCTCTTGGAAAGCATTTTCTGCATCCTGCTGGTTGTGGAAGTGTTTACCCCGCAAAAAGTTGTCGAGATACTTGAAGAAGTGATAGCCGGTTGGCGAGAGGTCAGGTGAATATTGATGAGGCAAAAGTTCGTAGCTCAATTCATTCAACTTTTGAAGCATTGGTTGTGCTATGTGCAGTTGTGCGTGGAGAAAAATTGGGCCCTTTCTGTTGACCATTGCTGGCTGCAGGTGTTGCAGTTTTCGGTGCATCTCATCGATTTGCTGAGCATACTTCTCAGATGTAATGGTTTGGGCAGGACTCAGAAAGCTGTAGTGGATCAGACCGGCAACAGACCACTAAACAGTGACCATGACCTTTTTTGGGTGCAAGTTTGGCTTTGGGAAATGCTTTCGAGCTTCTTCTTGGTTCATCCACTGAGCTGGTCATCACTGGTTGTTGTATAAAATCCACTTTAAGTCGCACGTCACAATCCGATCAAGAAATGGTTCATTGTTGCATACAAGAAGAGAAGACAATGCTTCAAAACGACGATTTTTTTGGATTTTTTGGTCAGCTCATGAGGCACCCACTTATTCAGCTTTTTCACCTTTCCAATTTGCTTCAGAAGACAAGCAACCATAAAATGGTCGACGTTGAGTTCTTTGGCAACTTCTCATGTAGTTGTGAGAGGGTCAGCTTTGATGATTGCTGTCAATTGGTCTTTGTCAACTTCCGATGGCTGCCACTGCGCTCCTCATCTTCAAGGCTCTCGTCTCCATTGCAAAACTTCTTGAACCACCACTGCGCTGTACATTTGTTAGCAGTTCCTGGGCCAAATGTGTTGTTGTTGCCAGTTGTCTCTGCTGCTTTACTACCCATTTTGAACTCGAGTAAGAAAATTACTCGAATTTGCTTTTTGTCTAACATCATTTCCATAGTCTAAAATAAATATAAATAACCTGCAAGTAATAAGTCATTAGCAAAAAAAGTGAGAAATGTGCATTAAAATGATGTATAACATAACCATGTTTATTGAAGAATATATTCCTATAGCAAACGGCAAATTTCAACAAGGCTAAAACTGCAATTACTTTTGCACCAACCTAGTAGAAACTAGAAAGTAAATACCAGGGATAATTAAATATTTTGGCTAGTTCTTCCCAGGGTTTCTAAATATAGTGTGCATGTGTTTATAGGTAGGTGTATATTTATATAGTTAAGATTATATACATACAATTTTATATCCTATTTGTCACTTTATATAGTTATATCATTAAAATTCTTTGCAGCAGTTATATTTAATGACTACATAATATTTTATTTTATGATTCTCCTATAATTTGCTTAATCATTCCCTTGTTAGACATTTATGCTATTTGTAATTTTTTTCTATTATAAATAATACTGTAATGAAACTTCTTTGTGTTTAACTTCTATCTTCACTTACATTATCTCCTTGTGATAAATCCCTAGAAGGATAATTACCCTGTCAAAGGGTATGAACAGTGTTAAGTCTCTTGGTAGTACTGAATTACTTTCTAGGAAGGTTGAGCCAATAACACTCTCACAAGTAATACAGGAAAATGCCTGCTTATAGACGTTTTCTTTGTATTCATACTAGTCAGCAGGAACAAAAACATACTCTTTACTTGCCCTTTTATGAGTAAAAGTTAATGGAAGCTGGCCATTACCTCATTATTATGTCATAGAGTAAAATGTGTAACTGTGTTGACTGAACCAAGATTCATTTTTTCTTAATAGAAACTGTTTAAGTACTGCATCTGGAACTTATGGAATGTGCTTGATCACTTTTGTAAGATGGTGAACGTTGGCCCTTTTCAGTAAGCTAATGGTGCTTTAGAGAAGTCACCAGTACAGTAGAGTTCATGTACTACTTAGTTATTCCTTTACACACAAGAATGAGGGGAGTTGAAAGGACTGTTGAAACCATTATAAAATTCATTCATTGTAAAAACAAACATTTATTTAGTGTTTTATTCAATTTATGTTGGTAAAGAAAGTTTGCAGCATTCTCAATGTGGCCAAAAACCAAATCAACCAAAAGAATCCAAGGCTAATCCAGGACCATATAACAGGTCCTTCAGATACCTTTTTTAATGTTACTACTTAGAGCAGTCTAATAGAGAAGTGGACTTCACCACGGCGCCCACTGTTTGGGCATGCTAGGAAGCTGAATCCCAACAGTAATGATAGATGATAATAATAGCTATCATGTTCCTTCAAGATACTGTGTTATGTTTTTTACATTCATTGTTATTTTATGCTCTTATTAACAATCCAAAGTATATGTTATTTTCATGTTGAGAAATGTAGGGAAAGTTCCAGAGAAAGAGTAAGCAATTTAGAGTCACAGAGCTTATAATAGGTGAGAGGGGGCCTGTCGACTCAGGCCTGTTGGACTCCAGTGCCCGTGCCCTTCCCACTACATCACACAGATCTCTGTGCAGTGGATATGAAGAGTGGTCAAAAGGGTGGAGGAGGCTGGGGCTCAGAAGGGTGGTATTAATGATGCTGTAAAAACCCACTGGCATGGCAAAAGTGCAGGCGTTATGAAAACACTGCTCACATCACCATGGAGGAGGTATGTGGCATCTCCTTGATGATGGATGGGTGATCTGGACTTGTCTTTCTACTTATCTTGCTGTCATAAGCTTTGTTGTTTGAGTTTGTTCAGGGAGTAGATGCCCAATATATTTAGGCAAGTAGTAGCAATTGTAGCTGTCATTTATGGTGTGCCTACTATGTGCCCAGTGCTGTTCTAGGGGTTTGTATGTAATAACTCATCAAGTCCTCACAGGGGCCCAGTGGGGTCCTCTTACTGGTTTGAAGGTGACAAAACTGAGGTTTCTCTGCTAATGAGTGGTGGAGTCAGCAAGAATGGGTGATAATAAGTTGAAACAGAAAGAACATTTATCCGGGCTCAGTTGTCACTTCTGACCATGGTTTGCTACATATCCTTGGGAATAACAGTTAACTTATGGCTTGATTTCATTATCTATAAAACATGAGCTTTAGAATAAATGACTTGGGTGGGGGCTTTCTAGTTCTTTAGTTTTTTTTTTTTTTTATTTGTTCTGAAGACTCAGTATCTCCTTTATATAAAAGCTGAAATCCACACACTATTTTAGAAGCTAGTTTGTATATTCAGGCACAATCTCAGGAGTCAGTTTTGATTGTTTTGGGTGTACAATTCCCATTTTTCTTATATGAAAGTCTAGATCTGTCCTGTCTAATATGGCAGCCACAAGTCACATATGACTATTTATTTATTTATTTATTTAGAGACAGAGTCTCACTCTGTTGCCCAGGCTAGAGTGAGTGCCATGGCGTCAGCCTAGCTCACAGCAACCTCAAACTCCTGGGCTCAAGCAATCCTTCTGCCTCAGCCTCCCGAGTAGCTGGGACTACAGGCATGCGCCACCATGCCCGGCTAATTTTTTCTATATATTTTTAGTTGGCCAATTAATTTATTTCTATCTTTAGTAGAGATGGGGTCTCACTCTTGATCAGGCTGGTTTTGAACTCCTGACCTTGAGCGATCCTCCCACCTCGGCCTCCCAGAGTGCTAGGATTATAGGCGTGAGCCACCGCGCCCGGCCACATATGACAATTTAAATTAAAATTAAGTAAAATTAAATAAAACTAAAAATTAAGTTCCTCAATTGCACTGGCCACATTTCAGATGTCACATTTGACTCAATAGCCACATGTGGCTGGCTGGTGGCCACCATATTGGACAGTGCAGATACGTGACATTTCTGTTGTTGCAGAAAGTTCTATTGGACAGCTTAGACCATTGTTTTTTGGTTAGAATGAGCTCTAGCTTATTAAATAAGGATACTACTTGGCACAAAATAGATTGAGAAAGGTGATCCAGTATCTGCTTGAAGTGTATTGCTTAAGATATGTTAGTACTTCCTCTTCCTGCCATTTAGTTCCAACGTCAATTTTTTAGGAAAACCTGTTTCTGTCCTAAGTTCTGTCCTAAGTACAGTGCTTCTGACACTTGAAGGAAATGAACATTAACCTCACTTACCTAAGAATTTCACAATGTTAAAAGATAATAAGTTCACTGTATAATTTTGCTTTAAAAGTAACCACTGTACAGAGCTTCAGTTTGGGATGATGAAAAATCCTAGAGATGGATGGTGGTGATAGTTGTACAACAGAGTGAATGTGCTTGGTGCCACTAAGTGGTACACTTAAAAATGGTTAAAATGGGGCCAGGCGTGGTGGCTCACACCTATAATCCTACCTCTCTGGGAGGCCAAGGCAGGCAGATCGTTTGAGCTAAGGAGTTCAAGACCAGTCTGAGCAAGAGCAAGACCCCATCTCTACTAAAAAAATAGAAAGAAATTAGCTGGACAACTAAAAGTATATAGAAAAAATTAGCTGGGCATGGTGGCACATGCCTGTAGTCCCAGCTACTCGGGAGGCTGAGGCAGAAAAATCGCTTGAGCCCAGGAGTTGGAGGTTGCTGTGAGCTAGGCTGACGCCATGGCACTCTAGCCCAGGCAACAGAGTGAGACTCTGTCTCAAAAAAAAAAAAAAAATAAAATGGTTAAGATGGTAAATTTTATGTTACGTCTGTTAGCCACACAAAAAATAATCATTCTGATTAGTAGGAAAAAAAGTGTCAGAATAAAGTTGAGGAGTATATTGTACTTCAATTTTAGGAGGAAGTTTAGAGGAGGATTCAATTCTTTCACATCCATCTCAGGTCGAATTTACCAGGAAGCAGATTCTGAGATCAAGGTTAGCATGCCGGATACTTATTTTGTGGTGTTGATTTTGGCATCAGCATCTGTGGGTGAAGGGGGAGAAGGATTGGGCAGAGGGAAAGGTTGAGCTTCAGTAAAGTACCAGTGAAGATCGTAGCCGACTACATGGGGAGCTGTTGCTGGCAGGGCCCATGGGCCAGGCTGTCCTGAGTTGTAACTCTGCATCCACAGTTGTTGTTGCCCTGAAGGGTGTGTTACTTGGGGCAAGACAGTTTTCTTCAGGTGTGTCTGTCCTCAAAAACGATGTGAGGGGCATCTCCTGCAGCATTCTCACTGACCACATGGATGAGTCCTTCATTCCTGAAGGGGGATTTGGGTGGTGCCCCAGAGTTACTCATGGTAACTGAACATGGAGCCAGAAATCTGTTTTCTAATAGCCCATATTATGTAGGTAGAGGCCCAGAAAGTAAGAGGGAAAGGGCTCTTGTGGTCTTAGGTAATTCATATAGCCACCAATATCCAACAATATAAGAAATGGCAGGTTCTACTTGGATTTTGCATTTCTTTTTAAGTTTCGGTTATTTATAATTTGTCTTTTTCTAGTAATGTGAGGTTATGTAATTGCTATAAGTTAAATATCATTTACAGAGTCATAATAATTTTTTATGTCCTGTGATCTTTATTTGGTCAGAGTAGCCTCAAATATTGTGTGTCTGCATAAATTGAATGATGGAGTGAATTAGCCTGTACTTTACAGTGGGAGAAATACCACCCCATCTTCATTGCCAAAATCAACAACAATAGTAAGCAGTTTTTTATAGGACTCTCAGGCACTTAGTCTAAGGCAAGTAGTATGATTTGCTTCCTTCTGACTTTTATGGGGAAATTTATCAAGAAAAAAAATCAGCACAAACTTACTAGAATAGGCTTTTTAAGAGAGTCTTGGCTCATTCTAAGTATCCCAAAATGTCCTTGTAAATTCTAAGGAAAAAATGTAAAAAGGTAAAACATATGTTTTAGTAATGTCACCTATATCTAGTCTATTATTTTAAAGTCATGATTCAGTGAAAAGCACATAAAGTTCCTTATATAGTTAATACATGACATTTTAGTACTCATTTTATAGAACTAAAACATTTTTCCAGTAATTATAGATACTCTTATTTACACTTTTGTTTTTGTGCCTTTTTTGACCATGTCTTATTTCTTTTATTGGGGAGCTTACAGCAGAGTGGAAAGAACACAGGATTTTAAACTGAAGTGACAAAGATTTGAGGTCCATAGTTTTTATCTTTAGGAGCTGAGTTATGCCACTTAGGAACCAACATTTCTTTATCTGTGAATTATGAGTAATTGTGTGTACTTCAGGAGGTATTGCAGGAATCAGTAATAAAATGCATGTGAAATTATTTTGTAAAATGTAAAACGCTCTTGTTATTGGAATTATTTTTCCAAAAATAGCAACATTAACTTGTTGATCGGGAGTAGCACAATCACCAGCTGTACTATTTGTTCCCATGAGAAACACTGACTTTCAGATGATTAGTGCATCTGAAAGTGGCCCTGAGAGCCTAGGGCTGGTTTACATTGACTAAGATGAAGGTGGGCCAGGAAGGATAGATTGATGCAAGAAGGACAGATCAACTCCTGGAGCTAAGAAGGGTTCAGATCAATAAACTTACCTCACAGCCACCAGAACACATGGTTGATGACTTCCCTGGAATCCTTGCAGAATATATATTAGTTTTTTGTTTTGTTTTATTTTGTTTTTTAAATCTGTGTCTTTTGAGTCTATCTAGAAAGTCTTTTAGTGACTGCTGTCTGCTGTTGGGTTGTTCCTGGATGATGGGCCACCACCTAATGCTCTCCTTTGTGGCTGACTTGTGAGGTCCCAGGAACCACATCAGTCATCCCTGTTCCTCCAGTGTTTCCCTACGTATACCAAATTTACACCTTCTTTAAATCCACCTCCCTTTCCTTTTCAAATATCTCATATTTATTCTAATTTTTATTTTCTACTAATAACTCCTACACGATTTCTCTTAATTTTATGTGTCATACCATCCCTGGACTCCTATCTAATATTTATAACTTCTCATTCTAAACTATAGCATTGCTCTTTGAGAAAAAAACACATTTACTTGGTGAATGTTAAGATTGTACAGAATGTTTTTCTTTACAAATCTTAAAGCTTTCCTAGGGAGATCAGGGCCATCTGTTAAAACTTTCCTCAACTTACCTTGCTTTAGTAGTAGAAGTTTGTAAGACTTTTATCCATTCTCTCATTGGTACCCTCCTTTGTTTCCATGTTTTCCATTCATTTCTTAACCCATCATGATCTGATGTCTGTCCTCACCCAGCCATTGAAATTGCCCTGTTGATGATCATCTTGTTAAATAGATCTCTTTTCTTTTTTGGTTTGGGGATATAGATTGATGTTTTCTCTTATTTATTTATTTTTAATTAACAAAAATTATACATATTTATCATGTACAACATGTATTAAAATATGTATACATTATGGAATGGCCATTGAGCTAACTAACATGTCCATTACTTCACATACTTACCGTTTTTTTATGGTGAGAACACTTAAAACTTACTGTATTAACAAGTTTCAAGAATATAGTAATATATTGTTATTAACTATAGTCACCACATTATACAATAGATCTTTTGAACTTATTCCTCCTAACTGAAATTTTGTATCCTTTGACCAACATCTTCCCAACCCCTCTCCCTACAAATTCCTGGTAGCCACTGTTCTACTCTGTTTCAGTGAGTTCAACTTTTTTAGATTCCACATATAAGTGAGATCAAGCAGTATTTGTCTTTCTGTGCCTGGCTTTTTCACTTAACGTCACGTCCTCCGGGTTCATCCATGTTGTCTCAAATGATAGGATTTTATTTTTAAAGGCTGAATAGTATTCCATTATATACATACACCACATTATCTTTATCCACTCATCCACTGATGGACACTTAGGTTGATTCCACATCTTGGCTATTATGAACAGTGCTGCAATGAACATGGGGGTGCAGACAGCTCTTTGACATACCAATTTCATTTCCTTTGTACATACACCCAGAAGGGGGATTAACTGGATCCTATGGTAGTTCTACTTTTAGTTTTTTGAGGAAACTCTATACTGTTTACATAATGGTTGTACTAATTTGCATTATTACCAACAGTGTGTAAGAGTTCCCCTTTCTCCACATCTGGGCCAGCATTTGTTATTGTTTCTCTTTCAGTAGTAGCCATTCTAACCGGGGTGAAGTGATATCTCACTGTGGCTTTGATTTGCATTTCTCTGATGACTAGTGATTTTGAGGAGTTTTTCATATACCTGTGGCCATTTTTATGTCTTCTTTTGAGAACTGTCTATATAGACCCTTTGCTCATATTTTAATTGTTTTTTTTTTTTTTGAGCTGAGTTCCTTATATATTTTGGATATTAACCCCTTATCAGATGTATGGCTCACAAATATTTTCTCACATTTCATAGGTTGTCTTTTCACTCAGTTGATTGTTTAAATAATTCTTTACTTTAGCTGCCCCTACCAAAAATGCTGCCATTTTTGCCTTTTAGACCTTGCTCACCAATTTTTTCTATCCTTTTCCCTTCTTCTTTCTCTTCTTCTCTCCTTTTCTACCTAGTGTCAAATATAGTGCTAGGCTCTGAGTATACAAAGATTAATATAAGAGGGTGTGTGTGTGTATGTGTTCTACTCTCAAGGACCACATAGTCTAACAGGGAGACAGACAATATGGCTTGCTAAGCATTATACATAGAATGGTATTTGTGTTCACAAAAGGCCTTGATTTCCTTCTACAAATCTCTTCCTCTGACATCTGTGATAGGTGCCCTTCAGTTCTCTGTCTCACTCTTTATATACTCTGCCCTTAAATATGATAATTTCCAAGCGCTCTGTCTTTTTGCCTATTTATGTTTTCTTCTCTCATGCATTCTTATATACTCATGTGACATTAACTTGTACCTCTATACAAATTGCTTCCAAGGTCTACCTTTCTAGAACTAATCTCTTACCTCATTTCCAAACCATACCTTGAACTTCCTCATAGAAATTATAACAGGGCTATCTCATCCATACTTAATTTCCTTATGTCCAAAGCTGTTTCTTTCTGCAACCACAAACACAAAGAAAATCATCTGAACAAACAAACATCCTTCCATTCTGAGTTCCCTATCTCAGTGAATGACTTTATTTTCTCTGTTACCTGGTCTCCAGAAATCTCTCGGTCACTTTTAACTCTTAATTTAACTCATGTTATCTCTTACACAGTTAAGAGAGTTAAGTATCTTATGAATAGGATCTAGTTTAATCTTTTCACTATGAGATAGATGTTATTGTCTCTATTTTACAGACGAGGAACTTTAGGTCCAGAAAGATCAAATAATGCATCCAAGGATGATATACAGCTCCTAAGAGGTTGACTTAGGATCAAACCCATATGGGTGTCTCTGCAAAGTCTGTCCTGTTGCCCATTATGTTAATATTATATTGATTCATCTCACAATTGGTCTCATTGTCTGTTTTATACTAATGTCAACATACTTCATATCCATATTTGTACTTTTGCTAATTTGTGTCGCTGTACAGTCTACATATATTTGTGACCAGGATGATTTTATTGATAATATGGAAGAACTTTTCAGTGGGTTAAACTAAAACACGGCTCAGCAAACTTTTCCTGTAAAGGACTAGATAGTAAGTATTTTAGGGTATTTATGCGCCATATAATCTCTGTGGCAACTACTCAGTCCTGCCTTTGTAGTGAGAATTCCACAAAAAATGGTAAGTAAGCAAATGATTATTACTGTGTCCCAAAAAACCTTATTTATAAAAACAGGCTGTGGACAGATTTGGTCCTTGAGTCTTTACTTAAATATTTATTTCATTTTCACCATCTAATGTGTTTTATTGGATTTATTTATTGATATATTTGTTTATGTATTTAAAATGCATTGATGTATAATCTAAATTATTCAGATAAAAGAGAAGTTAAGGGAGGAGGTTGAAGAGATATAATTTGAATTTAATAGTCTTGGGCCTTTGAGAAATACAGTTGACCCTTAAACAACTTGGAGGTTTGGTGCTGAACCCCCACTCAGTTAAAATTCATATATAACTTTTGGCTACCCCCAAATTTAACTACTTTGACTGGAAGCCTTATCGATAACATAAACAGTTGGTTAACATATCTTATACATTATATGTATTATATCCCGTATCCTTACAATAAACTAGAGAAAAGAAAATATTATTAAAATCGTAAGGAAGGAAAATATATCTACTATTCATTAAGTGGAAGTGGATCATCATAAGGGCCTTTATCTTCATCATCTTCACATTGAGTAGGCTGAGAAGGAGGAGGAAGAGGAGGAGAGGAGGGGTTGGTTTTGCTGTCTCCAGGGTGGCAGAGGTGGAGGAGAGGCAGGCATACTCAGGGTAAGTTTCATTGAAAAAAATCTGCTTATAAGTAGACCCACACTGTTCAAACCCATATTGTTCAAGGGTCAGCTGTACTTACTCAGGGTTCTGAACTTTACCTAATGGCTAGGCATATGAATTTGTGCAAGTTACACGATCTGTTTGAGCTTTATTTTCCTCGTCAATAAAATGTTAAGAATAATACTCAACAGAGTTATTGAAAGGATGAAATGGAAGAGCACTTTACCAATAGACATCTGAGTGTTGATGTTATCTTCCTGGGTTTTTTATATATTTCCAGATGAAATATTTCTTATAGTGAAATTTGACAGAGGCAGAAGGAAAGGAATTCACGTTTCAGGTAGAAGTGGGAAAGCTACCCTTGTCATTAATCTCTCTCTGTAAGAGATAATAATGGAAAGGACAAATACTGGTTTGGGTGGGGAGAATGACAGTGGAGAATATAAGCAGGACTGGGCTGAGAGACCAAAGGACAAGAAAATGAAGACAAGAAAATTAAACCTTCATGGGCAAGCTGGGGATTGCATGAGGAGAACAAGCAAGGGACGTGAGGATGTGGCACATCTGTGGGAGCAGAGCCTAGATGTGGCTTTGGATGTGTGAGGAGCTGGAAACCAGGAAGGAAGGGTGTAGTTAGCAAGCTACTAATAGCTGCATCAAAAGCCCCTTTCCCAGAACAATTCTGAACTTTGTATAACAGCATTTGCTTTTAGAAGGAAGAAGTGCTTTCTTGTGTTTTGCCAACGGTGCTGAATTGGTTAGCTAAGAACCTAACAGTTTGACTTTGTGCTAAGATGTGTAAGGCTGCATATGCATATTTAAAGTTCATATGCACTATGGTGACAAGCCACTGAACAATGTAGATAGGAAGACATATTTCAGTTGCAGCTCAGCCAAAAGCTGTTTTGAAGCAGCTCTGACAAAATAAATGAATAAATCCAGAGAGTTCCTCTGTGTCTTTGAAAACTCACATGATGACAATCTCAGACAAAGGTGCTATGCACAGGCTTCTAATAAGCAGTCACACACAAGTACAACAATTTAACTTGGAGCTAAATCTTCTCAGTTCCAATTTTGAATCAGGTGAGTTGTGCTGCTCAGTAGGTACGCTTTTCATGGTCTGGAGCAGTAGAATTCTCTTCTTGTGCATCTTAATCTCATGAAGTTATGTATTTTTTGGTATGGTTGCATGGCCCTTGAAGTAAAATAACCACATATGCTTTAAAGTAGCCTAATAGATAAAAATTCTAAATTTTAGAAGGTAGATTTGTGTGATTTAAGTTTATGAACTTAAGTCATTTATGAACATTAGGATTTGACATCTAATGACTCATTACTGAGATTGCTGAGTTTATTTAAAACTGGCTTCTGTGGTAGTTTGGAGGACACCGCATGGTCTGGAATCCTTTGCATTGTCTTAACTCTTTGCCACCTTACCGTAGAGTTTGGTCAGTTATACCTCAGTCCGGGTTACCTCGTCTGTGACATGAATAACTTAGAGTAGATGACAGCTGAGGTGACTTTCAGCTGTGAAATTTGGCGATCTTACTAAATTCTAGGCACTTTCCTTTTTTAAAAAACCTGGGTCAGTACTCTGTCTTCTGGTAGCTCTCTGTCCCTTCCTCAGTGAGTTTAGTCCTGCACCTGGTTTGTTGTGGGTGTGCAGTATTATAGCAATTTGCTATTTTACAAAACAAAGATGTAATTGAGAGGATGCTACAATGCTATTAAGTTTAAATGACATGACCAGATGTGAGGATAGGAAAGGTTCGCATTTATAAAAATAGTTTCGGCTGTCTATTGGTATAGTCTATCACTTTATATCATATTTCCTTAAGTTTTCTATTTTTAATTTTTTACATATTAAACATAGCCACGATCTAAAGTGGTGTATTTTATTCAGAATGATTTAAAAATGGTATTATCAATGTCATTCTGTGATTTAGTGAAGTAATCCAGCAGTCAGGCCCTGTCAAGGATAAGCAGTACTCTGTAGTTAAGAAGACAAAAGCAGAAATGTGAAGGATGACTATTTAACATACCTTCCCTTTTATTATCCTTCAGAGGCCTGTATGTAGTCACGTGCTCCCTTTAATTAATGAGGCCCTTGGTAGGGTCCAAGTAAGTCCTGTATTTTAGGTTATGCCTCTAAAGTCTTTGATTCTAAAATATAGAAGTTGTCACATTTAAAGTTTTGTTCCATATCAGGAGTTCAGGACAATGTGATAAAGGAAATTTTCTACAAAGCCAATAATCTAAATGACAAACGAAGGACAACTAGAGATTAGGGATCTAAAAATGACTTTCAAGAGTCTTTCAGTTTAGTGCAGTAAACATGAAGCCTCTGTCGGCAGATTTCTTTAACTGGATCTTGCAGCTGTGTGGAGGTGGCAGTGGGAGAAACATGTATGCCAGTAGCACAGTGAGGAGCTCCTGGGAGACACAGAGGACACACTTGCTTTTCACAAAGTGAAACTTGTGCTTTTTATGTGTGCTCTCTCCAGAATCCGTGAGAAGTTTCCATGATGGTTGGTTCAGCTCTCAGGCAAGTCACCCGTGCATGTTTCTACCTGCTGAGCAAGGCCAGTCACGTCTTCAGAGGCCATCAGCATCAGGCCTGGGGCTCGAGGCCTGCTGCTTCCGAGCTTGCTGCCCAAGCAGCTCCCGGCCACGTGGTGGAGCTGCTGGGCAAGTCTTACCCTCAAGATGACCACACCAACCTCACCCGGAAGGTTCTCTCAAGGGTAGGTAGGAATCTGCACCACCAGCAGCATCACCCTCTGTGGCTGATCAAGGAGAGGGTGAAGGAGCACTTCTACAAGCAGTACGTGGGCCGCTTTGGGACCCCGCTGTTCTCGGTCTACGATGACCTTTCTCCAGTGGTCACAACCTGGCAGAACTTTGACAGCCTGCTCATCCCAGCTGACCACCCCAGTAGGAAGAAGGGGGACAACTATTATCTGAATCGGACACACATGCTGAGAGCGCACACGTCGGCGCACCAGTGGGACTTGCTGCACGCAGGGCTGGATGCCTTCCTGGTGGTGGGCGATGTCTACAGGCGCGACCAGATCGACTCCCAGCACTACCCCGTTTTCCACCAGCTGGAGGCCGTCCGGCTCTTCTCCAAGCACGAGGTGAGTCTTGAAACGTTTCTCATGGCTGAAGGATACCATGGACATGTCATGTTCAGGTAACTAAAGTTTATCTCAGTAAAGCGAGTATACTCATCCTTGCTTGAACTTATTTTGCTTTGGTGAATCCATCTTTAATGATGTCATTTGTATAGGCCTGCCTCAATATTTTTGATTGATTTGTTGTGTTAGTAACTGCAGAAATCAGCAGGCCTTTGTTTTCAATTGTCCTTATCCTTTCTCTCAAAGCTGACCTGCCTTTCTCTGGGTCACTTCTCATTAATGGATAGTTAGTGGCTCAAATTCACCCTTAATCTAGGATGGCTGAAGAGACAACACTGAAACCTGTGGTCAGCTTATTTCAGCTCTCAGTTAGTAGAAGTTAATTATGTTTTCATGCTGTTAGAGATTAATGAATTTCTTATATACCTTAGGGGACTGGCGATCTATTGGCTTGGACTATAAACTGTGTTCTTGTCCCCGAGCTCTTTCCTTACTTTCCCCTGCTTTGCATGCTGGTGTGAGAGGTCTTAATTGCTGCTATTCTTAAAGTGTATGTTTGAAGGCATAGAACCTTTTGATCAGGGAATCTGATATTCTGGCCATTCTCAAAAGCACCCGAGTCCTTGCATCTTTCAGATAATCGCATCCAATATGTTATGTGCATCTTTTTCGGGCAAATTATGAACTTGCCCCTTATTCATATATTTTGAAAACCATCTCTGTTTTTATGTCAGAAACAAATGGCATTAAACTAGGCACAGGAAGTATTTCACTTTACTTCTTTAGCAATTCTTCCAAACGTGTTCAGTGGAACAGGAGGAATTATTATTATCACAAAACTTCCTTCCACAAACACAAGCCAAATGGCTTGTTATTATGAAAACATATAGTATAGGATCCTTAGGCTAATAAGTAACTGTTGTTTTGTTATATTAAATAAGTCATGTAGCAGGAGACAACAAGATTGTCCTCCCATTCTCTTCTTTTCTTTCTGTTTGCCTTAGAATGTGCTCGAATCCTGTGATCTATGATAATACAATAATAGGTTAGTCTTGCACAGAAATGCCATCCATGCTGGATCTCAGAGGAGATTAGATGAGCAATCTTACTCTTGGAATAACTATTTTCTAAGTTAGAAATGATAACTATTAATAAGGAACAAAGATAGGTCAAAGTTTGGGAAATATGACCAAGTGATAGAATGTGACTTAAAATTAATGTGCAAGAAGAGCTGTGATGCCAGTAGATGATATCCAGGTCATGGCAGTGGACAGGTGCTCAGCCCAGCTTACCTCATTAAAGAATAGTGAAGGAACATGTGCACTGATTTGTAAGCCTGCGTGCCATGAAAGAGGCAATGAGGGCTGTGAGGTGCACCTAGCATTTTAAGGGAAGGAAAGTCAAGGCTGCCACAGAAGGTGGGAGATGGGAAGTGGGTAGAGAGATAGCCCTTTCCTTGTTTCTTTTTTTTTTTTGAGACAGAGTTTCACTCTGTTGCCCGGGCTAGAGTGCCGTGGCGTCAGCCTAGCTCACAGCAACCTCAAACTCCTGGGCTCAAGCGATCCTTCTGCCTCAGCCTCCGGAGCAGCTGGGACTATAGGCATGCGCCACCATGCTCAGCTAATTTTTTCTATATATTTTTAGTTGGCCAATTAATTTCTTTCTATTTATAGTAGAGACGGGGGTCTCACTCTTGCTCAGGCTGGTCTCGAACTCCTGACCTTGAGCGATCCTCCCGCCTCGGCCTCCCAGAGTGCTAGGATTACAGGCGTGAGCCACTACGCCCGGCCCCCTTTCCTTGTTTCATATTTGCTTGGGGTCCAGTGCAATTTAGTGGTTAGCACGAATGGCTAATCTAATTTCATTATGTTATTGTATATTCTGCCTTATAATTAAAAAACCTATGCACACATGTAGCTATGTATCTAATCTTCTTATATGATAAGGTGCTTCTATGTTCATTGTATCATTTATTCCCCTTAATAAAAACCTGTGAGGTAGATTATTTCCACTTCAACCATGAGAAATCTGAGGTCTCAGAAGGTATATTGACTTGTCCAAGGTTGCTTAACCAGTTGGTAGCAGAGCTAAAACTGGACTAGGTCTTGTGAATTCACTGCCCATTTTACTGTATTCAGCTTATTTCATGGAACTGTTTTGTAAATGGGACTGGCTTATGACCCAAGGGGAGCTTTTGTTCCAAGAATGGTGTGGGACAGGGAGAGTGGTAGTGTTTTCTGAATTCCTGGCTTTAACTAAAGTGTTGATACTAAGTCTGACCTAATCTTAACTCTCAAGAAAATGTTTTTTTCTTCTTTCAGTTTATTCCCCTATGAATGGATATTTTAGATAGTTGTAATCATGCTACAGATGTAATTTTAAAAATTATATTATTATCTTTTAAAGTTTTTCTCTTAATCTTTTAAATTATTTTCTTAATCACTATAAGGTATATATCAGCAAGTAGAAAAGTGAATGCAGAGGTACAAGGTAAGAGAAACAATGAAAAACATAGAAATAGATAAACTATAATAATATATAGTTAACTATTAACTATGAAAAAATCCTTTTTTGTTTTGAAAAGGTGAAACAAAAACTTTAGCCAACAATAACAAGTTTAGGGGGCAATCAATAGGTAATTAAAATCTGCTAAGGTTCTTATCATATGTGGGGAAAAGTTAGAAATGCTGAGTAACTTCAGATTTTGTTGAAAAAAACTAGATTGCAATACAATCTATGCATTCCACATTGATGGAGTAGAAAAGTAATAATGTATAAAATGATCTCTTTTTAACAAGTTGGGGAAAAAAAGGAAAGAAAAGAATGTATGATAAATAGAAACCTTAAATTAAGGGTGTAGATATAAGTCCAAATAAAATCAGTATCAGATTGGACATTTTTCAATTAGAGAAACCTGAAACAAAAAACACCAGAGATTAAAAATAAAGGGCAGGAAAAAGATATATCAAGCAAATACTTATCAAAAGAATGTTGGGACAGCAATATTAATAATATTAGATGAGATAGAATTTATGGGAAAATGATAAATAGGAATAAAGAGGGGATAATACATCAACCAAGAAGTCTTATGCATTAAGAAATTTTATGTATTCAACATTACAGCCTTAATACATAGAGTAAAACTGAAGAATTAAATGTTAAGTTTGACGAATTCGTAACCATGGTAGATTTTAAGTGACCTCAATCAGAAACCAGTGAATTAAGCAGAAAAACTAAGTAATGATGTAGACAATCTGAAAAATATGATTAACAAAATTACGTTATATTTATTTTTATAATTTGGTAGCCATGTATATTTACATGGCTTATATATTTATATGTGTGTATTTGTGCGTGTGCAGACACACACACAGACACACACAAAATTCTGTACCTAAGAGTCAGAAGTATAAGTCACATGGAATATTTAACATAACTTATCGATTACTTGTTGACAATTGAAGTCTAAACAAATTTCAAAGAATCAATAACATAAATAGAACTATACCTGCCTGACTACAATGTAGTTTATGTCGAAAGCAATAAGAAAGGATAATAAAAGCTTTCCATACTCTCAGAAATTTAAAAATTTACAACCATAGATTCATTGATTGAAGGGAAATATTAATAATAAATTGCAAATTACTTATCACTGACCACCAATGAAAATACTCACTTCAAACTGACCAGATGTGGGGGGAAATTTGTTTTAATATGGAGAAACCTGGTAGACTCCGTTTAAACCATATGATCACAGCTAACATTAAAAAAGTAAAACTGATGGCATAAAGCTAAATGGGTACTTATGGTACATTTACCATTAAATACATTTATTTTAAAAATTTAAAATGAAAATCAGTGACTTAAGTGTTCAATTTAAGATGCTAAAAACAACTTTGTTCTAAAGTAGAAGGGAAGTAGATATTTGGTTTTTGAATATCCTCTAATCTTACCAAATGCATAGAGCAACTAGAATAGCAAATCGAAAAATACAAAGACAACATCTATAACATAGCTTGGTGACAAGGTCTCCCTAAAATCCTTACAAATGGATGGGAAGTCACAACTCACAGAAGTTCTACACTGTGTTGGATACTAAGGTAGTATAAGGATGCAATGGTGCCTGACAAAAAGAGAGCTTCCTTAGAGTTATTTCAAAGAAAACAAACTTCCCACAACCAAATTCACTGGAGAGACTTTGACTTGAAGTACTTTAACACAGTTCATCAGTGACTGCTATCGTCACAATAAGAGGAACAACCAGACTTAGGTGTCTCATGATGGAAGGATGCAATACCAACTATGAAGAATTTCCAAAAAGTTGGACATGAGTTTGATTAATTCTCTAGGTCCAACTAGCATATTTATAGGAAGTACAGAGTCCAGAGTAACATATGAAACTATACCACCAAGATATAACAAGCCAAATCTAGACTGTGGGAAATTCTGTAACAGGGCTGCTCAGACTGATTTGCAGAATGAAATAAAAGAGGAATCAAAAGTAGGTACTGAGAAATGTTTAATACTAAGTATGTAGAAATGTTTAAGCCATCATATTCAAGCACATTGTTTGTGGACTTCTTTTGTCGAACAGTATGTAGATGGGTTCAGGTGTTTTTAAATGCTCTTGGTAATTTGCGTGTGCACAGTCTATGTAATACTTGCATGCAGTAGGCCCATGGGTCAGTTTGTGATCCACTGGAATTTAAAACTGTCTCTTTGCCGCAATTTGAGAAGCACTGTTCTATAGTATAAATGATCTAATTTCTTTATATAAATTGGAAGAAAAATAAAAAGAATGGAAATGACACCCATAGATTAAAAGAAAGGTCACAACGTACACATCCTATCAGTATTTTTAAAGAAAAAAAAAACTCCATAATCTGGGACCACTGGAAATTTGAATACTAACCGATTATTTGAAATGAAGGAGTTTATTTTTATTTTTTTAGGTATGATATAGTATTATGTTTTTATAAACTCCTTTTCTTTTAGAGATATACTTTGAAATACCTGTGTGCAAAATGATGTGATGTCTGAAATGTTCTTCAAAATAATGTGGGAAGGTGGATTAGGCATTTTGGCATGGACGTAAGAGGATTAATAATTGTTAACTATTGATACTGAGTGTTGGAAACATGAGGAATCATTATTTCTATGTTTGCACATGTTTGAAAATTTCCTAAAATAAGGTTCAAGAAAACAATCGAAGGAGAATGTTGGGATTTGTCAGTCACTCAGCAAACATTGGCTGAACATGTACTGGGAACCAAGACTGTAAGAAGGTATCATACAGTCATGAGATGGTCCCTGCTTTCCTTGGGAAGAGAGCTATCAAGATTAAAAGAAAAAAAAGGAGTCAGGAAAAATTAAAGATAAGAACATACATTGCATGCAGTAGAAAACTGAAAGCAATTAACTCTGGAATTAATAGCCTCTCCTCTGTCAGTCCCAGATGATTTTACAAGTGAGTTTTTACCAAATTGTGAAAGACCTGTACAGTCTGTTTCAGAGAATAGAAAAAGAGAGACCTCTCAATCTCATTTTATGGGTTTTGACATGTTAATATTCAAATTAGATAAAAAAATGACAATCTTAGACATTTCATCTTTTTTTATTTTATTACAATGGATTTAGGGAGTACAAGTGTTTTTTGTTATGTAGATGAATTGTATAATGCTGAAGTTAGGGCTTCACTGTACCCATCATACCAGACTAGTATACATTGTACCTAATAGGTAGATTTTTATCCCTCTGTTATCAGGAGCACTTAGGTGGAAACTTCTCCCTTCTTGGTTTTCAATGTTGATTATACCACTTTATGACCCATCACCAGAATAGTGTACATTATACCTGATAGGTAGATTTTTATCCCTCTGATATTAGGGACACTTAAGTAGAAACTTTCCTTCTTTGTTTTCAATGTCTATTACACCACTCTATGAATATATATATATTCCTCCTTTAGCTCCTACTTATAAGTGAGAACATGTGGTATTTGTTTAACTATTTCTGAGATACTTCGCTTAGGATAATGTCTCCAGTTCCATCCAAGTTGCTATAAAAGACATTATTTCATTGCTTTTTATGGCTGAGTAGTAGTCCATGGTGTGTGTGTATACACACACACACACACACACACACCACATTTTCTTTATTCACCCATCAGTTGTTGGGCATTTAGGTTGATTCCATATCCTTGCAATTGTGAATTGTGCTGTGATAAACATTGAGGTACAGGTGTCTTTTTTATAAAATGACTTCTTTTTCTTTGGGTAATATTCAGTAGTGGCATTGCTGGATCAAATGGTCTGCTATTAGTTCTTTGAGGAATCTCCATACTGTTTTCCATAGAGGTTATACTAATTTACATTCCCACCAACAGTGTATAAGCATTCCCTTCACCATATCATGCCAACATCTATTGTTTTTTGATTTTTTAATAATGGCTGTTCTAACGGGTAAGATGGTATCTCATTGTGGTTTTTCTTTGCATTTCCTTGATGATTACTGATAGTGAGCACTTTTTCATATATTTGTTGGCCATCTGTTTATTTTTTGAAATAAATCCATTCATGACTTGCTCACTTTTTGATGGTTTTTTTTTTCTTCTTGCTGATTTGTTTGAATTCTTTATATATTCTGGATATTAGCCCTTTATAGGATATATAGGTTGTGAATATTTTCTCACATTCTGTGGGTTGTCTATTTACTTTGTTGATTATTTCCTTTGCTGTCCAGAAGCTTTTTAGTTTAATTAAGTATGATTTATTTATTTTTGTTATTGTTGTATTTGCTTTTGAGGTCTTAGTCATAAATTCCTTGCTTAGGCCAATGTCTGGAAGAGTTTTGTCTACATTTTCTTCTAGAATTTGTATGGTTTTGGGTCTTACATTAAACTCTTTAATCCATCTTGAGTTAATTTTTATATATGGTGAGAGCTAGGTATCCAGTTTCATTATTCTGCATGTGGTTATTCAGTATTCCCAGCACCATTTATTGAATAGGGCTTCCTTTCTCCAGTGTATGTTTTTGTCTGCTTTGTCAAAAATCAGTTGGTTGTAGCTATATAGATGTATTTCTGGATTCTCTGTTCTGTTTCATGGTCTATGTGTCTACTTTTATACCAGTACAATGCTCTTTTGGTTACTATAGCCTTCTAGTATAATTTGAAGTCAGGTAATGTTTTTTTCTTTTTGTTTAGGATTGCTTTGGCTATTTGGGATTTTTTTGGTTTGATATGAACTTCAGGATTTTTGTTTCTGATCTGTGAAAAATGATGTTGGAATTTTGATGGGAATTGCATTGAATCTGTAAATCACTGTGGACAGTATGAACATTTTAACAATGTTGATTTTTAACAATGTTGATTCTTCCAATCAATGAGCAAGGGATGTTTTTTCCATTTGTGTCACCTATGATTTCTTTCATCAGTGTTTTGTAGATATTTTTCACCTCCTTGGTTAATATATTCCTAGATATTATTTTGTTTACAGCTATTGTTAATGGTATTGAGATCTTGATTTGACTCTCAGCTACTGATTTGAAATATAGAAATGCTACTGATTTGTGTACATTACTTTTGTAACCTGAGATCTTACTGAATTTGTTTATCAATTCTAGAAGTCTTTTGTCGGAGTCTTTAGGGTTTTGTATATATAAGATTATATGGTCGACAAACAGAGATAGTTGGACCTCTTCTTTCCTGATTTGTATGCCTTTGATTTTTTTCTCTTGCCTGATTGCTCTGGCTAGACTTTCAGTACTGAGTTGAACAGAAGTGGTGACAGTGGACATGCTTGTCTTGTTCCAGTTCTTAGGGGGAATGCTTTCACCTTTCCCCATTCAGTATGATGTTGGTTGTGGGTTTGTTATATATGGCTTTTATTATTTTGAAGTATGTTCCTTCTATGCCTAGTTTGTTGAGGGTTTTTATCATGAAGGGGTGCTGGATTTTATCAAATGCTTTTTCTGCATCTATTGAGATGGTTATATGGTTTTTGTTTTCACTTCTGTTTCTGTGCTGAATCACATTTATTGATTTGTGTATGTTGAACCATTCTTGCGTCCCTGAGTGGAATTGCATCCCTAATTCACTTGATCATGGTGAATTGTCTTTTTGTTATGCTGTTGGATTTGGTTTGCTAGTATTTTGTTGAAGATTTTTACATATATGTTCCTGAGGGATATTGGTCTATAGTTTCATTTTCTTGTTATGTCCTTTCTTGGCTTTGGTATCAGGGTGAAACTGGCTTTGTAGAATGAGTTAGGGAGGATTCCCTCCTTTTCAATGTTATGAAACAGTTTTAGTAGGATAGGTGGCAGTTCTTGTTTGTAGGTCTGGTAGAATTTGGCTATGAATTCATCTTATCTGGGGCTTTTTTGTTGTTGGGTGATTTTTTTTTTTATTACTCTTTCAATCTTGCTACTTGTTATTGGTCTGTTCAGGCTTTCTGTTTCTTCCCAATTCAAGCTTGGGAGATTTTGTGTTTCCAAAAATATCCATTACCTCTATTTTTCTAGTTTATGTGCACAGAGGTTTTCATAGTAGTCATGGATGATATTTGGTGCTGCATTGTTTGTGGGAGAAGTGTAGAGCCCCAAGATTTTCTCTTTTGTCCCTTCCACATGTGTGGGCACTTTCCTTGTGTACCTCGGATCCTCCCGAGGTATGTGCACTTTCCCTATGTACCTCCAATCCTGCTGAGTGGGTTGTCCCACTTCTCTCTCCTTCACTTTGTGTTCCTCTCATCACCTCTCTGTTGTTTCCCAATGCTCTCTCTTAGATGATTGATTGATCTGAAGGTGAATATCTACTTGCCAGTTTTGATTTTCTTTGTGAGAGTGGCATGTGCAGGCTGCTTCTAGTCCACCATCTTAGCCCCTGTCTCCAGTTTCATGTTTATGGACATAGATCGTCCTCTTTTTTAATGAACATATGTAGAATTATTAAATGAGTATTTGAAAATTTAATTCATTGCTTCACTATGTCCTACTGCTTTACTATTATACGTGTTTTACATTATGCCATATTAACTGATACAAGGAGAAAAAGCATGTCATCATCTCAATAGGTATAGAAAAACACTTTGATGACATTTAAGTTTCATGACATTAAAAAAGTATCTCGTGACATTAATGACTCCTGATAAAAACTTTTAGCAAACTAGGAATAGAAGGAAATTTCTTTAACTTTATACATGAAATTTATTAAACGCTCACAGCAAACATCATAATGAATGGTGAATCATTCTAAACATTTCTATCAAAATTAGCCATAATTCAGGATTTCCTGTCATCACTGTTCCTATTTATCGTTGTGTGGGATGTCTAGCTTATGCAGTAAACCTGAAAGAGAAATGGGAGATATAAACATTGGAAAACATGAGATAAGGCAGCTTTATTTGCAGATGATATGATGGTGTACCTACAAATTTATAGAATATTCAGATCAACTATTAGAACTAATAAGATAATTCATCAAAGTTGCTGGGTGCAAAGGCAATATAGAAAAATTAATGTTTCTTACCTACAGGTAATAACCAATTTAGAAAATGTAATAAAAGATTTTATTCGTAGTACTGACTAAAACTTTGAAGTACCTAGGTATAAATCTTGTGTAGGATGCTTTAGATACTTATGGATAAAATTATCAAATATTATTAAAAAATGGCAAGAGAGAAAAATGAGAGATTTACCATGTTTGTAGATTCATAGGTAGGAAAACAATATCATGAAGATGGCAATTCTTCCAAAATTAATTTTATCTATAAATTTAGTGCAAATCTAATCAGAATTTCCACTGGGTGTTTTGGAAAAGGTGAGGGACTGATCTTATTCATAGGAAGAGTATTAGTGTAATAGGACATGCCTGAGCAGCTCTTAAGACTTATACTTCTATAGTTATTAAGATGGTTTAGTAATGGCACAATGTTAATCAAATATAGAAGTTTGAAACAGTTCTCCTCATATTAGGAAGCTCATTATAAACTAGAACTAATGTTAAATAAGTAGGGAGATGATGGATTCCACATTAATTGTTCTGAAACAATTATCTATATAGGAATAAAATGGATCTCTACCTCACACCAAATACAAAATTCAATTGTGGATGGATTAACAATCCCTTTGTGAAAAGGACATCTTTAAAACTTTCACAAGAAAATACAGGAGATTAGCATTATCACCTTGGTGTAATATAATATCTCAAACATGAGAATCCTTAAAAAAGAAAAATCCATAAATGAAAAAAGTGTTAAAGGTGGCTATATTAAGGTAAAACTTCTGCCTAGTAAAAGGCTGCATAAACAGAGTTAAGAGATAAGCTACATGCTTGGTAGAGGTGTTTGATTTTTAAAACTGACAGAAGATTGGATCATGTAAAAAAGTCTCACAATGAAAAAAAGAATCCAGTCCAGAAAACATCTTACCATACCAAGTATTTTAACACGTGGAGCCATGGAATGCTCTGGAAAGTATCAAACCAACACCTGAAATTCTACTCTCACATACAGACTTTAGAGGCATTCTTAAATGTGTCTCCTCTATCTTGAGATAGATAAGAATGCTCATAGTACTATTAGTATAGATAAAAAACTGGAACAAACCAAATTTCTACCAAGAGTAGAACAGAATAATGAATTTTGGTGTATTTACTTAAGGATATGTGAGTGTCATGTGTCTATAAAAATGAATAAATCATAACTATATCAATCTACATGAATGACTATGAAAAGCAGTATTGAGTGAGAAAAGAGAGCTACAGAAGCCTACATTGTATGATTACATTTATGTAAAATTGAAAAAGGTAGGCAAAATTAGCCAATATATTATTTAGGGATTCATGTATATGCAGTTGTAAAGGAAAGCAAGGGAATAATGAACAAAAAATTTAGTTTTACCTCTGTGAAGAGTGACAAAGGGTACATGATCAGGTAGGGGCATGAAGGGGCCTCCAGGTTTTTCATACTGTTGTCTTTTCTGAAAATGGATGTGGGTGATGAGCACACGTATATGTGCTTTTATTATTCTTTAAATATACTTATATACTTTTATGTATATGATTTATTATGTAATTTTTTTTAAAGAAAGAAAAATTGGCCAAGAATAATAATGGCCTATTGATAGAAGAAGACACCTGATTGGCTAAATTACTAAAATTTAATAACCCTGACAATCCTAAAGGTTTAGAAGGACCACACATCTTATACCCTTCTACTGGGAGTATATATAGTTAGTGCCATGTTGGAGAGTAATTTGATAGTTTCCAATGAAAACAAAAGTCGTATGCTCCATCATCTGGCATTTTTTTTTCTTTAAGTATTAAAACAAGGACTCAAATGTTCATCAAGAGGAACAAGGATAAATAAAATGGGCTCTGTTTTATATTGAACACTTTATAGCAATTATAAACAATCTATTCTAGAGGTACCTATGTCAACATGGATGAGGTTTTACTACAGTGTTGAGGGAAACAAATATATTATGAATGATATCTTTTTTATGGGTATTCAAAATATGCCCAAGAATAAAATATGCTCAACAATATGTGTTCTCATGTACTTGCTTGTGCTCTCTCTGTCTCTGTCTCTATATGTACATAGGTGTGGAATGGTAAACACCAAAATGAGGGTGGTGATTATCTATGAAGTGGAAGAAAGGTGAATGGGATCTGGTATCATATCATTATTTGCAAATGATGTAAAATGTTATGATTTTTAGGAATATAGAAGGATTTTGAGACTAAAAAGTTTGAGAACCACTATTCTGTAGCTTCAAAGCTAATATTTTAAAACGTTATTAAGACATTTATTTTGCAAAGAATGGCAGATTTCGTATATTTGACAGACCCACCAGAGGGAGCTCATACAAATCTTGTGTCTATTTAATCTGATTTAAAAATATTAATTAGAGCATGCATATGTGGACCCAGTGCTCAGAGAAGCTCTAGTTTCCTGTTGTCCCTGAAGGTGCCTTGTCCTTTCTCACCAGGTGCACTGTGTGTACTCTCTGAGGATGTTCTGAGGAGTTGTTGGGAGACAGGCATCCTGTAGTTTATTCTTCAGTCTTGGCTGCAGAGCCTCTGTCTTCTTAGTTTGTCTTCATTCTCCTTTGATAACATCCTCTGGGTCAGTTTCATGCAGGCTCTGTCATGTACACACATACGCAGGCGGCACTTCCTCCCAAATTTAAGATGATTCATGATGAGCCTGCCTTCCTTTCTTCCTTCCTGTTTTTGTCTTCATTATTATTTTTAAAAAACCATTTTCTAAATGCCTCTTCTTTTTTTCAATTTTATGTAAGAATGTGTGTATGGATTTTTTCCTTGTCCTTCTGGCTAGTAGTTCTCAAACTTGAGTGTATTAACCAGTTCTGTTCCATGACCAAGTTTTTGTTGATCTTAGAGGAAAATTGGAAATATAAGAGCATTGTAGCAAGTTTTATAAAGATATATTTATTTATTTTAAAGGGCTCTCCTTTGTTCTGAGATGATTTCCTTGCTACTCTCTTGGGTGTTAGAATACAATTTCTTCTATGAAGTGATGGTGACAGTATTTTAAGCAAATGCCTGTACTTAGCAAAATAACACATTCCCCACCTTATTTATTCCCTTGAATTTTTTAACATTTTTACTGGTCTATGAAATATACAACTTTGGATTTTAATAAATGAAGACAGTTGGGAGAACTTATAAATATTATATAATTAATATGTAATGCATGAATATTCACATAGAAACAAAAGGAAATGTTTTTGTGAAAGTGTTCAGAGAAGGAAGTGTTGATGTAATTTTGACCACAGCATAACACTGAAATGGTGCTTCATTAAGATGTCTGTGTTAAGTTCACATACCACCTCTTCTTTTTTTTGTATGGTCGTGGCTGTGCACCTTTTTCTCCTCTAGGGGTGTGGTAAAGGGACTCCTTCCACTGGTTGTGCTCATTGTCTGGAATGATTTAACCTAATGGAGTGAATATCCTTCATTTTGAACAACTCCTTTGGCATCCTTTGTGGTTCATCCTTGTCAGGAAAGCTGCTCTCATTTATCATTAGAAAAATTCACTTTTGCTCCCTTTGCTATTCTCTCCCACTTTCCAGATGGTTCACTGGAGTCCTCCTGTTCTTGGGCTTTTCTTTCCAGCTTCCCCACTGTTACTCTTGTGGTGAGCCAAAGGTAGTCTCTTTATTCCGGCTTTCTGCTCCAAATCACTTTTCCATCTTTCAGTGAATGACAGGGTTTTATTCTCCACTGTGTTGTTATTGGGTTTCCTTAATAGACTCATGTGGAGGCACTTTGTTGAAATCATTTTGATTTGGCTTTGATAGATTATAGTCACTGTGTTTCCCTAATCTTCTTCTTTAAATCCTTTAAAGCATTCCCTCTATCAAAGACACACTTAAATTGAAACAGCTTTTCTTTTCTTAAATTCTTTTCTCTGCCCAAATGTTTACTTAGTTATATCTCTGGACAGTGAAGTGAAAGGCAACTGGTCGCAGCCAGGAGTCCACGGTCTATTGGATTTGAGTAATACTCCATTATTGGAGCACAGAGGGGAACGTGGAGGACCATTTGGAGAGAGATCCCTTTTTCTGTGGCACAGGACTTATGCAGATAATTAGTTCTTGCTTATAACAAGATAGAAAGTATTAGCCTCTTACCCCAGGGCCCATCACTGCCCTGTAGCAGTGTTGCCCATGACCCTTATTTGGCTTTTAGCAGCTCATTGCTTTGACATGTTAGTTTGTGGATGCCTGGTGTCCCCAAGTGGTTAGTCAACTCATTTAGGGTGCCACTGTATCTTCTTTGTGCATCCTCTTTCTGACCCAGAATCCTGAACACAACAGTAGTCGATAAATGTGGCACTCAGATGTCTCCCTTGTTCTGGACTGCCAACTTTCACTCCAAAGGATGACAGCTAACATAGTTAACTGTGGGCAGTTCACTGGTCTGCTTTTTCTGGTTGGACATTCTGAGAGCTATTTCTCACACTTGAGCCCTTCAAAGGAGCAGATGCATCAGTTAGGGTCTAGTCCTTAGCTCTCCAAAGGAGCAGATGTATCAGTTAGGGTCTAGTCCTGAGATAGAAACCACCTAGTAACTTGATCAGTGAAATATAAAGAATTTGTGACTACAAAACAGGGATTGGGTAATGAGAGATTGGCTAGTAAGTAAAGAGAACTCTAAAGGGTACAGGATTAGCAGATATAAGGAGCAGGTGCTACCCCTAGGACTGATACAGATGGCTTAAAAAAGAGTCCCTTCCCTCATCCCCCAGCTGTGGTTCACTGATTGGCTAAGATGTGGTAGTGATGCTACACTAGTGGAATTGCTTGATATGCACACTCTGGAATTTGCTTGAAATCTGATATCCTGGATGCTGTGGAAAGCTAATTTGGGAGCTGTGTCTTGCAGGATTTATTCTGCATTGAAAATCACAAAGAGGGGGTACTCAGGGAAGCTGCTGGCACTGCAGGAGCCACTAGAGAAGCCACTAGGGCATTGCCACCTACACTGCAGGGGCGGGTAAAAGATGCTCAGGGGGCCCAGCAAGAATACCTTCATTTGCAATTTCTCCCCAGCGACTTCTTCTGACAAGTTAACATTGTGCCAACTGGCAAAGGAAGACTATTTCAAGGGCTCAACTCAAGTTTCACATATAAGGCAATGAAGGATTGATTGATATGTAGCAGAGAGGAAATAAACTGGTAACTTGCAAAGTCTGCTTGCTCCTTTTCCTGAAAGCCTAGTAGCCTTTGGGGAGATAGGCTATTATTTATCCAATATAATAAGTTGCTAGGAAAAGTCACATTTAGGAAGGTAAAAATATTTTTGTGGGGCGGAGCAAGATGGCGGATGAGAAACACCACCAGACAGAGTGTCTCTGCAGAAAAGACAGCTTCTAGAAGATATTAGAAGAAAGAAGCAAGCAGACGACCATACATTGAATGGGGGTCGGAAGGAGGGATGTCAGACACTACGGGAGACTCCACGGGAGGAGGTTGCGGAGGAGAATTGGGAGAAGAGACCTCCAGAGCGAGCAGTTTGGAGACCAGCGGCAAGGGTAGGTAGAGCGGTTAACTTCCCCTCTATTGCATCTCGGACTGCTGGTGGGCTCCCCAGTGGTTGGAGAGCCCTGTGGACACCAGTCCAGAGACAGCCGCCACCAACGAGCGGTAAGCCTGTGCCTATCCTGCAGAAATTATTCCACAACATCGAGAATGATGGAATCCTCCGCAACACATTTTATGAAGCGAACATAACCCTGATACCAAAACCAGGAAAGGATGCAACAAAAAAGGAAAGCTACAGACCAATATCCCTTATGAACATAGATGCAAAAATTCTCAACAAAATCCTAGCCAACTGAATCCAGGTGCTTGTCAAGGAAATAACCCATCACAACCAAGTGGGCTATATCCCAGGGATGCAGGGATGGTTCAACATACGCAAATCTATAAATGTAATTCACCATATAAATGGAAGCAAAAACAAAGACCATGTGATCCTCTCAATAGACGCAGAAAAAGCATTTGACAAAATTCAACACCCTTTTATGATAAGAACGCTCAACAAAATAGGCATAGACGGGGCTTACCTAAAAATGATACAAGCCATATATGACAGACCCACAGCCAATATCATACTGAATGGGGAAAAATTGAAAGCATTCACACTTAGAACTGGAACAAGACAAGGTTGCCCACTATCTCCAATTCTATTCAACATAGTGCTGGAAGTCCTTGCTACAGCAGTCAGGCAAGAAAGCGGAATTAAAGGCGTCCAAATGGGAGCAGAACAGATGAAACTCCCACTCTTCGCTGATGACATGATATTATACCTAGAAAACCCCAAGGATTCAACCA
>VBSM01000104.1:1622427-1638904 GCA_008086735.1 Cheirogaleus medius | reverse complement strand
ATATACATAACCATAATATTTGTACCCCTATAATATGCTGAAATTAAAAAAAATGAATTTGAAAGGTAAAGATAAAATAGTTTTCTTAAGCTAGATATATCATCTAAACAATGCTATTTTTCAGCTATATTTTTTAGTTTTATGGAGACTTTATATAATTTTGTATGCGGTCAATAGCATTCGTCATAGCAATGGTTTCTAACTTTTTTGTTTACCATTTGATAATCCCATGAGAGATTTCGACACTCCCCACAAATACACACACACACACACACACACAGAAATACATGCGTACACACAGAATTTTATATATAGTTTAAGAGGTTTATAGGCTCTGTGGTATTATGATATATATATTGGTTTTTGTCCACAGTTCCTGCCTCCTAACTCCCATAACCCTTGTTACAGTCTTTTGTTATAATGTTGGATGTGTTAGGCCTCAGGGACAGGCCTGAAAATCTCTCTGACCTTCTCTTGCTCCAAGGCAGGACTCCTAACACACCCTCTACCTCTGCCTTTCTGATCGTGGTCTTAAAACCCTCATTCCAGAGAGGGTCCTGCCTCATATCCTGGAGATATTACGGTTGTTCATAAAAACCCAAGGGGACTGAGTTCAGAGAGCTTCCAGATAGTGGAACACAGAGAGGTACCCACAGGGTGGCATACCCAGGGAGGGCGTGGAAGCTCTGTTCCCCTTGTCATCTATCTTTCCCTACACATCTCTTCATCTGTATCCTATATATAATAAACCGGTAAATAAATAAACCAGTGTTTCCTTTTGTTCTGTGAGCCACTCCAGCAAATTAATCAAACTCAAAGAGTGGATTGTGAGAACCCCAACTTGAAGCCAGTCTATCAGAAGTTCCAGAGGCCTGGACTTGCAGCTGGTGTCCGAGGTGGGCAGAGCCCTCAGCCTGTGGGATATGACACTATCTCCAGGTAGATGGTGTCGGATTGAATTAGAGCTGCTTGGTGTGTGGGGAAAAGCCCTCACTTTTGGTCACAGAAGTCTTTTGTGTTGATTGTTCTGGTGTGAGAACAGAGGAAAAACACAGTTTTGGAATTTTTCTCTAAACAGGGTCCTAGATTAGATTGTGCAATTTGAAGTCAATGTCAAAGAGATAGTTTCATTCTCTATGTGGATAATTCATATCCAAAGTATACAATAACTTCTCTCTCTCTTCTTCTGCTGCTTCTCTATAATACTTCACTTGGATCACATTGCCTTGCTGGGGTTATGTTTGGTAAGTAGCAGTGGAAGTTAGGCTTGACTTAGACACAGGACAGCAGAGAATGCTGTCTAACTTGAGAATGACCAGATGCCAGCCATTTGGGTGATTTGAGGATTGGGAGCTAAGTGAGGAGGTTAAAGTCAGAAGCAGTGGAGGAACAGGACGGTCAGTTGACTGCATTTGGGGAAGCCAGAGGAATAATTTCTGCCTACGTCTGAAAGTCTCTCTCCTGGGGCAGGGAGCATTCCTGAACCAAGAAATAGAAATAGGTGGTTTATGTTTAGAAAGCTGGTAAGGCAGAAAGCTACCTGGAGATCAGAACAGAGCTGGGCAGCATGAATCCTGTGGGGAGCAGATCTTACCACACATCCAGTAAAAGTTGGCCTTTTGAGTCCTGCTACATGTTGGAATTTAGATAATTCATTGTCTGAGTTGTTTAAGATTTGTGAGCTATGCTTAAATCAAGCAGAGGAGGACTTACATTATATCTATGAAAAGAATAACTTTCTCAGCACAGGGATTCTGAGTGAGACAATGAGTTCCAAGGGGACTTGGGTTTGCCTTCTCCAGGGTAATGTTCATGGTATTTTTAGGCTATGAACTCCTAGGAAGACCCCTAAATTCAGTGCCCTAACTCTTCCCCCTTTTCAGTGCAAAAAGAACTCAGTGACAAAAATGTGTCATTTGGTAATTTGGTGGTAGAACTAAGTAGAACATGTGTCCCTCTGCATTGGCGGTAGTGGTATATGATTCTATTTGAACTATGGTATCATAAATATGATTTTAAAATGTAATTAGATGTTGATTCTATTGTGTATCTGTATATGCTATAGGATTTATCAAACAACCCATAATACATTCATTCATAATGATGTAGCTAGATTAACAGTGATTTATTACTAAAGGCCTCTACCAGTATTTGAAATCCATAACCAGCCCAGGATATCATTGAAGATCTACTGATAGTTTCTTTCTTAGGAATTGTGGTGATTCCAACCTTTCAAATGTGCTTTAGGGCTTAGGAGCACTTTTTTGTTATTGTCTGTTTATCTTAGTCAGGGTTCTCCCAAGCAGGAGAACCCACAGGATACATAAGAGGTTTAAAATGGCTCATGAGATTATAGAGGCTGAGAAGTCCAGACTCAGGAGAGTCAATGACATAGTTCCAGTCTCAATCTGCAGGCCTAAGAAACAGGAGAGCTGATGGTGTAAGTTCTTGTTCAAGTCTGAGTCTGAAGGCAGAAGAAGATGGATGTCTAAGCTCTGAGACAGTCAAGCAGAGAGAATTCTTTCTTACTTAGCCTTTTATTCTATTTAGATGTTAGATGGATTAGCTGAGGCCCACCACACTGGGGAGGGCAATCTGCTTTACTAAGTCTATAAACTCAAGTGTTAATCTCATTCAGAAATACCCTCATGAACACACCCAGAAATAATGTTTAACCAAATATCAGGCACCCTGTGACCCAGTCAACTTGACTTGTAAAATTAACCATCACACTATTCGTGGGCATCTAGACTTCATAGTGGAGCAATGAGAGTCTCTAGTCAGTTCTAGTAACTCTTAATTTTATTCTGAGGATGCTGTATTTTGGTAACCCTTAGTATACCACTTAGTCAATTACTAATAAAATAGCCTTTATTTATACATAAAAATGTAAAAAGATGGAATTATGCCTTGGACATAAACTTTTGGTTGTTAGCTCATAGATCCCTGCCATGGGCCTTGGGCATCATATCGTGAAAATGTTTGTTTTGGTAACAGTGCCTGTTATTCTGGAAAAAATACCAGGTTTTGAGCTGATGAGAGAAGAGTCAAATCCTGGCTCTGCAACTCACTCTCTGGAGACCTTAGATAAGGAATTTAGGCTCAAAATGGTTAAATAACTTATCGAAAATGAGGGCAATTTCCAATGGTGGTGAAAGAGCTTTGTATGCTGCCTGCCGCATAGGAGGTGCTCAGCAAATGGTAGCTGTCCTACCTATCCCTTCATATCCGTCTTCAAAATAGATGTCTCCTCTTTTTGTGTTATGCACAGACCTACCTGAATTGTCAGTGTCAATCAGTTATCTTATGGGTCTGATCTACTTTTGTTTTTAAGCCACTGCCATCTTTTCTGTTTCTTCCTGTGGTTGACTGATTAGTTATATGTCTTCTGTCACCTTCCTTTAGAGTAGGTGATAGATTTTAGATGGGGCCTTGGTCCTGTTATATTTCACCCACTGGCATCAGGAATGAGCTGTTTAGCCACCTGAAGAAGAAAATGCAATCTCTTTCTGTTTTATCTGTCATCATGGCCTGGGAAGAGGATGATGAGAGATCATAATTTTAAAGTCAGCAGCAGAATGGATGAAGTTTTCTCCTCCTTTAAATGGTGGTTGTCATGAGAACCAATTCATACCAGGATGGGGCATTTTTTGTTGCCATTGTTGCTTTTTGCCTCAACACATTCAGACATTTAATCTCTCATAGAGTTTGTGTACAGCTTCATGCAACTTCCTTGCTTTGACGGATTGAAGTTTCTGATGGTTATCTCTGTATAGGCCAGAGCTTGGTGTTATCTACTTCCTTCTCCCATTGGTACCCCTGGGAGAACCCTTAAGAGAAGAAAAGTGCTGAATAGTATACTTGTCATGGTGACAGCAGGGTTATAAAAGCAGGCAAACTGATCAGATTTCCAAAATACTCAGAAGCATGTGGCAGTATTTTTGGGGAGCCGGAGTGTTCAGGCAACTGCCTAAGGGCATTCCACTGACACGGCCGCCCGGTGCAGCTCAGCTCGTGCCAGGCACACGGCTGTGTGCAGTCCTGCGGATGGAACTTGCCGCCCTGAGGATTTTGTTGACCCTGGTCTCTTGAGAACGTGTGTTTTGGTCATTAAGCAAACAACTGCGTGGCCTCTGTGATATATTCCACTTGAGTTCTCTGTCATGGAGGCTTAAGTGAGGGGAGATGTGGACAAGCCATGGTTGTCCCATGAGGACCTGTTTGGATTTGAAAGTGAAGGTCTAGGGAGAGGCAATGATATAAAATGTAACCAAAATGTTTGTACCCTCACAATATCCTGAAATAAAAAAGAAAAAAAAAAAGAAAGTGAAGGTCTAGCATGGGGGGTTCTCTGAGAAAGCTTAGACTGAAACCAGAGGACCTTGTCCTTTTGAAACTTGAGCTTCTCATCTAATACAGCACCCTGACAGCCAATATTTTGTTCTGCTGCCTGGCAGAAGTTGTTTCCAGTGTATTTTTGTAGCATCTTTCACCACAGAACATCGACTGTTTCAAATCTCTTCCCATTACTCCACTGGCAGAAAGTCTCATTGCAAGGAGAGGAAATGAGACAAGCAGCAGGGAGAAAATAAAGTCTGCTTTTTGCAGTACAGAGCTTTAATGCATTCCCTCCCCTGTGCTAATCTCTCTAACTTGATTAATTGGCATGTGGTACATTACAGAAAATCCAGGGAATGACAAAGCCAGTTCAATATCAATTAGCTAAAACAGGAACGGACTTCCCACAGAGACCCTAGGACAGAGTTGTATTTAACTGGGCCCTTTCAGACACAAGTCTTCCCAAATGATGAACAGTAGAAGATCCCACATAGGGCCCAGTTGTTTAAAGAAATTAAAAACTGTAGAAATTAGCAGCTGAAATCCACTTGGATGAGTCTGTTATCCTTTTAATATGTCTGTCTGTTCATCTCACTAAGACATCCCAATCCTTCCTCCAAAGTGATTTGAATACTTAATATTTGCTGAAATGCTTTAGTTGGATTTGAATAACATAATTGAATTTACTTGCTGCATTTAGGGAAAATGAAGGCTTGGGAGTTCCTATAGTAAGACACGGAACGTGCTTATGTTTAGAAGTGATTCTTATTTCTTTGTCTGTGAACCAAGAAATAATAAGCAGTGGTCCTGCCAAATATATATGTCTGTATTCATCAGAGTTACAGGCTGTATCTGTCACTCTCCTGATGACTGGCTTGTCTCTGGGGCTCAAAGGTCATTTGCTTAGCGACATATTTTGGTTGAGCTGAGTTGGATATAGATTGTCTTTGTGTTTGGATGCCACATGTTCTTGGGAGCCACATCCTAAATAGGATTGATGTGAAATAAGATCCTGACTAAGTGCTCTTCCTTTTGTTTACAGCTTAGTGAGAGAGACAGATGAATGAGCATAAACTCTGCACACCTCAGTCAGCACAGTGAGAGATATGGCCAAGGCACAAAGACAGAAATCTCTATCTCTGGAGGTGTTAATAGAAGGTATCCCAAAGAATCTTGAGCAAAACGTTATAGTCACAGAGGCAGAGAAGAAGGGATGCTGTGCTGTGTTTCAGGTAGTAGGAGTAGCAGGTTGAAGGCACAAAGACATGCAGGAGTGTGAAGAGTCCCTGGAACATGTATTGTGGAGTGAAGTGATAGGTGATGGAGGTAGGAGGGAGGCACGAAATGCTTTGTGAAAGGCCTCCTTTGGAACTTTTTTGGAATTTTAACTTTAGTTTTAAAAGAATGAGGAATCTTTAATAGTTTTTAAGCATCAGAATGAGGCAGTCAGGTTGGCATTTTAGGAAAATAAGTCTGCAAAGTATCCCATGGAATGGAGCAGGGTCAGGCGTGATTGGAGATGGAAAGACTAGTTAGGAGATCTTTGTCATCATCTGGGAGAGAACCGATGCAGGCCAAGCTCAGAAAGTGGTAGGGAAGGTGGATATGAAAGGGTGGATATTAAGGAGGTAGAATTTACTGGATTTAGTCCCTGCATGTGAGGAAATGAGGGAAAGGGAAAAGCAGTTAAAAGCAACTCCCAGGTTGCCTTGGTGCTGTTCACAGAGTTACGGGTCTCAGGAAGAGAAGAATGTTTTGAGTTGGGGCAGCAGAGAGTTGAGTCTGGGATCTGTTTAGGTTGGGATTTGCAAGTGGAGATGTGCAGTGGGCAGGTGCATATATGCCAGGGCCCTGGCACAGTCCCTAAGAGTTGAGATGGAGATTTATGATCCGTCTGCAAGTGGATGGAAAGGGAAGTTGTGACGAGTGACTAACTTAATTGTGGATGTGAGAGGGGATGGTTGTAGCACGATCTGGAGTTACAGGGAGTTTCGCTTGTTTGGTGGAATCTTTGTTTAAGGGGAAGAGTTGACCATGTTCATTGAGAAGAAATAGTCAGAAGAGAGATTACTGGTACTGGAGAGATGAGATGATTTCTAAAGAACTTTGAGGAGACAAAGTGGTGGGATAGGGTGTACCCAAGGTACAGGGAGAGGGGTTAGTAATGCCTGGAGCCTAGAATGTGACTAGAGGCAGGTGCACCTTTTTTTTCATCACTGAGATCAGAGTGGAGGATTGAAGCATGGCTGCAGCAAAGGCGCTAATTTTTATGACTGGGAATAGAGGGCTAGAAGTTGGAAGATTCTTATCTGATGGCTTCTGTGTTCTCAGTAGGAAGAGGCCAAAGCCAATTTTTTCCCCAAGTGAAAGTAGTATGGGTAGGGTAGACATTTTAAGGAGTGAGATACATGATTAGCATAGTCTCTGAAGTTAATTGAAGAGAACAGTTAATACCATCTATTAGTATTAATACACTCAGCATGTGCTTATAGAGACAGTTCTAAAGTGCTCAAGTAATTAGGAAGACTAGGCAACGCGTCTGCTGTGTGCAAAGGTCCGTGAGGGTGGTCCTTTCTCTGCAGGTCTTACTGTTCCGTCTCCAGAGCCCTTCTACTGCTCTCAAGTTAGTTAAAAGTCATGGTCTCCTGTCTTCTCTCACAGTGAGTCTGGAATGTTGCTCTGGGTTTTAGTCTTTCTATAGCATGCTGACTTCAATCAAAGGAGAATGTATCCCTATATTAAATTTTGTAATAAACTCTTAATTTTAGAATAGTTCTAGGTTTTACAGAAAAATTCCAAAGACAGTACAGGGAGTCCCCAGATACCCCAAATGCAGTTTCCTGTATTATTACATTAGTATGTTGCATTTGTCACAATTAGTGAACCTTTGTTTTAAGCATTATTACTTATATTCATTTCTGTTCTTTTATTTCTAAATCTTCTTGCTGTGAACTTTCAATTATCTTTTGCAGTGGGAGGAGCACTTCTCTATTAATGTTTCAGAAACCTGAGATGAACCAGTAATTTGGACCATCTTCCTGCTTGTGTCTTTGGGATTGTCTTATTCTAAACCCTACTTCTTGCTTTTTCAAAAATTATACAACTGAAAGGGGGAAAAAAGACTACAGAGAAACATAAAATCAATTGGGATTTTATCAAGTTAATATGGCCCTGGTGTCAGTTATATGTGCCGTCAATTTAAGAAGTATTATTATCCAGTAAATACGGTTTGTTAGACACAAATATTTTTTAAAATGGGGTTCATCAGGGATAAATAATGAAACGAGTATTTTCTGGTGACTAAATCATGTGCCATTGCCAGTGATGAAGTAGTTTCTTATATTCTTTGCCTCTAGATGGCACTGATTTTATACTGGCCTATAATTTTTAAGCTACTCAATTTGGAATAAA
This sequence comes from Cheirogaleus medius, assembly GCA_008086735.1. Classification (NCBI taxonomy): domain Eukaryota; kingdom Metazoa; phylum Chordata; class Mammalia; order Primates; family Cheirogaleidae; genus Cheirogaleus; species Cheirogaleus medius. Next base: position 1,631,155 of record VBSM01000104.1, on the reverse strand, counting down.
AGTCTCTTTTCTTCTGGTTAATATGATATCTGTGTCCACTTGTGCATTCTGCTTTAACTTTACTCTCAGCAGAACACAGAACTAGGAACCTTTTTTAGTTCCTATAAGAGTTGAGTCACTGCAAAATCATTAATGAATGATACAGAATTTGCTGATGAATTTGTAAGTAAGGATAAGGAGAGCATTCATATCATGTAATCTAGAGTGAAATCATTCTGAAAAATATTTAATTGGTTGGTCTGTTTTCTCCACGTACATTTTTCTGTTGCCAGTGAGCATTGTACTGAGCCATTCTCCAAGGCAAAACTTCATTCTCTGGTACCCACGTCTCAGACCCAGGAAATTGCAAAATCTTTTAGAAAAAATCCGCTTTGCCGCTATCTTGTATTCCATGGGAACCTTTGGGTTTTCCTTTCTTAAGCATATCATTTTATTGTTTTTCCCCAATAAAAACTCTGCTATGTCCCCAACTGCCAGAGAAGTCTCTTGTTACTCAGAGTAACCTTTTTTTCTCTCCTAATTAAGCTGCTAATTTTTTCCATCAGATTATTTCTAATAGCATCATACAGCTAAATAAACAATTTAAAAAATCAGTTTGCAGAAATATTTTATGACTTTAGGCATAGCATAATTCTTGGACAAAGCACATCAACTGACAAGTTATTTGGGTGCTATTGAGTTTTCAAAGCTGCTGCTGCTCCTCTTCCATCTCCCCCTCCACTGCCCTCTCCCTCTCCCTCTTCTTTGTCCTCCTCTCCTCCTCTCCATGCTCCTTTCCCTCCCTTTCCCTCTTTGTTAAAATGCTGGTTTGCACAGCCTGAATTCCTACTTATGACTGCCTTTCTTTTGTGCACTCAATCTGTATACTTGAACTATGTTTTTGACTGCATTATCCAGCAGTATTTTTCTGTTAGCATCATCTTGGATCATCTCTTCACTACTTATGTCACTTGTACTTGAATTTGGTATGTGCAGAGCAAGAATGCTGTATGGTCTATCCCATAGGACTTTAGCTTTTTGGTCTATTACCTCAGGCAAAGATTGACTTATGAACCTAGAATTAACTAAATTGGTGATGTAATAGTTGACTGACTTACCAATTGCTTTAAAATCTCAAATGCAGTTGAAGTGACTTCATCATATTTGTTTTAATGTTATAATGCAAAAATTCCTTGTAGTTTGAAAATGTTATGTCTGTTTCTAACTTTCCTCTCCAAAATGTTGTCTTAATTCTGCTACTAGTATACTGTCTTGCTTGGCTTGTTTTGGTTATTCAGAAAGTGCGCACTAATGCTTTTTTTCCCTGGGAGGTTAGGCTGGCCCCCAAAACTGTGCTTGGGCCCAGACACCTCAGAAAGGAACAGTAGATGGAATTATTTTATCAATGTTAGGATTAAGTTAGTATGCAATGAATATGTGTTCCTATGCATCCCCCATGCTTAAATACCCTCACCGAGGGGATCCCCTTGAGGGATCTTGCCTGTTATGAGTCGCTAGCCACCACTTATTCGAGCCCTACCACTACTTAAGGATTCATTTTGATTATTTTCTATGATATGTCATCTTTCAGAGTTTCATAAACTGAACAACAATGTCACAAACCCGTGTATTTTCCTTCTGAAGGCATTCTTCTGAACAACTCTTGGGCTTGAGCAATATTTTTCTCCTTTATCATCTGTATGAAGATTGATTATTTCTCAATTCTAAAAACATTTCTTTCCTCTATTTCTTCTGCTATTTTCCTTTGGTTCTCTTCTGTTCCTTTAGTTTAGGAGGAAAGGGGCTGAGGTGACCAATGTCTAGCACTGGTGTCATAATAGTGCCTCAGGAAGGTCAGCTTCCCTGTTGCCTTTAAAGGAAGTTCATGTGGCCTCTGATCCCACAGTGCCTTCATGTGAATAATGCGGAACATATCGTCACTCATTATTTTTTCAAAACAGTCCTCCTTGAATAACCCCAAAACTGTTCACATTGATGCAATTGCACATATGCTTAGTGCATTTGAAATGCAAACCTGAATTTATCATTTCTGAGACATTTGTTGGCTCTCGTGCAATAAAAATGATTTAGTTAGGGTGAACTGTCATTATTTTATGCAGGGTGCCTAAAGCAGTATAAGCACATGGAGCCACTGCAGCTCAAATCTGTACATGTTTTATGTCTAGTTCTTAATCCCATCCATCTGACCCTGTGAATCCTTTTTATACTGAAGCCAAAGAGGATGGTGACGTATATGCTGCTGTGGAAATAATCATGGAGCCTGGAAAGATGGAGTGGTTAGTCAGAGATTTTGGTTTGCATTCAAGGTCCACCGCTTATTATATAACGGTGCACATTACTTAACCTCTCTAAGCCTTAGGATTCTTAGTTAAAAAATGGAGGAATAATAAGGATTGTGCACATTAAATGAAACCATATAGCAGGTAACATAAGTATCCAACAAAGTAGCAAATATAGCAAATGGTCTGTAACGATAGACTATAACTACTAAGGGCTACAGACCATAGCCAGTAGTAGTGCAAGCAGCAGCAAAGTTTGTTATAGGGTCATTCTATCAGTCACAGGAACTTGGGGAAAGACAGGATGGGTGTTTACCATTTATTTGTAAGGCAGAATGCATGGTGAAACCCATCATAAATTATTATTTTTAAGTGGCCGAGTAGAAAAATGACTTCTTTGGGAACTACTGACCAGTCCTAAATAACTCCTTGAAATTCTGTTATCAACCAAGCCCCATTGTTACTTGGCCACTCATAGGATTTTGCATAGTTGTATATTCTTCTATTTGCTTTTTTATTTGCTTTTAAATGTATGTTTAAAATCTGGACCTTTTGGAAAAATCTTTTGGCTTTAAAATTTTTACTTTAATTGGCTTTGGTAATCTACTTTTATTCTTATACCTGATTAGAATTAATTTCTCAAACCTGTTCTTTTCTCATTTCTGAACTACTTTCCCTGGGTTCTGTAAGCAGTTGTAGTTGGGGTGGAATTTATGTTGTGGGTCATTTGGATTTGTATAAGGACATTTAAGAGAATGTCAGAGAAATAGAAGTCCTAGTAGAAAACAAATGGCACAGACTATGATATGCAATTAATGGAAATCTAATTTAATTTCATCAATGCTGTGATGTCTCTCAAACATAAAGCTAAGTGAGATGCAGCCACTTAAAAGTTCCTGGAATCAGGGGCAAGATCCATGTTTTGGTCCTGGCCTGCTGTCTGGTTGATTAAGTGATCCTACTCTCTTTGGGTCTTACCTTCTGAGTTTCATCTCCTTGTTTGGCATTGGCTTAGGTGATCTTCTAAAATTCCAGCTCTAACATTACGTTTCCATTAGAAATACTAGTTGGCATTGTTCAGTAGGTCTCATTCTTCTGTGTCGTATTATTGTATTGTGCCATTTTCCTTTATTTCAGAGTTTTCAAAACTTTTCTTTTTTTTCTTTCTTTCTTTCTTTTTTTTTTGATACATAGTCTCACTCTGTTGCCCAGGCTAGAATGCAGTGGCATCAGCTTAGCTCACAGCAGCCTCAAATTCCTGCACTCAAGCAATCCTCCTGCCTCAGCCTCCTGAGTAGCTGGGACTACAGGCCTGCGCCACCATGCCTGACTAATTTTTTCTATTTTTTTTAGTAGAGACGGGGTCTTGCTCTTGCTCAGGCTGGTCTTGAACCTGACCTCAAGCCATCTGCCTGCCTTGGCCTCCCAGAGTGCTAGGATTACAAGCATGACCTACCGTGCCCAGCCAAAACTTTACCTTTTAGTGTATCTATATATTACATGTATTAGATCTTAATCATTTTTCAAAAATAGCCTTAAAATGAGTGATTTCTTTTGCTTGTCATTTTCCTATGCTATAGTAGCTGATCATGGTTTCGATCGGAGAGTTATATATTTTTACAGTACACATTGAAGGTAATACATATCTATTAAAATATTAAATTTTGTACCTCCCTAAATCTTCTCAATGGAATGTGTGCTGCATTTTTGGAAACATGAATGAGTGGGTTTTGGATTTGTGGCATTATCCCCATAACCCCTTAATATTTTTTATATGTTTTATGTACCTACATGGATATATACATGTATGTAAATAAAGATTACAGTAAAACCCTAAGGGTTTTTGCTGGGAGTTAGCTACTCTCCCAGCAAAACAGGTCCCAAGGCAGGATTGTTGCAAGAGATTTGGAAATAATAGAAATAGAGAAATAATATAGATGGAGAAATAACTGATATAGAGACAAAGTGCAGTTTGAAGTGCTGGGGGAGTCAGGGATCCTCCAGCATTCCTGTGAGCTGTGAGGAACCAAGTGAAATCTCACATCAGTATTTATTGTTACAATAAATAGTTGTCCTTGGTTAAAGAATTATGTGTACAGTTCATTTTTTGAGGTTTCCAGGAGATCCTTAACTAATTCTGTCTATAAGAATAGATGGTTACAATTTTTCTAAGATAATTATGTTAAGTCCTAAGTTAGAAACAGACCTAGCTGAGCATACAAATTAAAGACAAAATTTATAAAGTGAGAACACTGAGTCTGTGTACTACTCTAATCTACTCCTTCTAAACACAGAGACTTGTCAGGAGTGAAACAAAAAGTTTAGGATAGTTCCAGCTGCATGTTATCTGCTGGGCAGACATTTTAATCAGCTTTTCCACCAAGGTCCCAAACTGAGTTTCTGCCTTGCAAAAAAGCTCAAGGTGATGGCTGGCAGCAAAGAAGAAACATTGCTTTGCAAACGTCCTCTGACAATGCCTCCATTGTTGGGAGCAGCTTCTATTCTGTGAACCAACATGTCCACAGATTTCTTCAAGGCAAAGCCCTGCAAAACTACTGAAACGTTTCACATCTCTTAGTCTATTTTTCCAACAGGTTTTATTGTTCAAACAGGATTTTAGAATGTAAGCACTCAATTATAAAATGTCTAATTGGATGGTATCTGATGGAAAATGTGTTTTTCTTTCATGTATATCTGACATGTAGTAGGGGCTATTTATTTTCTTTTACAAGTATCACTTTGAAATATCCATGTTGTTATTAAAAAGTAACAGCAGTATAAAAAGATCTTTTTCTTGGTGTACATTAACTTTTCACATGACACTCATTTTGACATTGGAAGTTGTATAGGAACTATATTCCATCATCTAAAAAAGAGTGATGTGCATCTTTTGGAATAGACAGAGTAGGGCTATCATCCATGGGCCTCCTTTTGTGTGTTTTGTTAGATAAACTAGGATTATCAGCAAGATCCTACTCTAGGGCCTTTTTCTAGTTGAATCATCTTCAACATTGTGCTGATTGTTTTTTTAATGTGTAACTGTGAGTAAATGCTTGTTTTTATTATCAAACCAGATCAGATAAGAGAAGATATCTCTTGGAACTTGGGGCCTTTATGTTCCTGACCAGTTATTTATTTTTTATTTCTTGGGGATGACACTTTCTACCTGGGTCTACATTTTGACCGAGAGTAACTCATTCTTCTTTTCTCTGTATCCTTACTAGTGAAATGTTCCCTTTCATTTCATCTTACTAGTTCACCTCTCCTTATTCTTCACTAGTAAACATATTCTGGGAATAGTTCCAATCCTAGGACAAAACAGCTTTATCTTTATCTGTAGTAATATCAAGACACTATGTGCTTATAACAATTTCAGTTGGTTACTATATTTTTAAGCATCAGAAGATACTGACATTTGAATCCTTTCCCATTACCCATTTTATTCTTCAAATAACATTTATTGCTTTCTATGTAACTTCAAATGGCAACTTGCTTATTAAGGAAATGTATCAAATATATAAAAGCACCAAGAAAAAGAAAAAATTATGGGTAATTTTGCCAATTAGAGCTGATATAATTTTTTTACTGTTATGGTTTTATTATAAATCTTGAGTTTTAATGTTAATATCATGGCCCATCAACATCTTACTAATGGAATAACTTTATTTCACATATAATTGTTCTATAAAGAAAAATTGTTGTTACTTGTTAATTTAATCTGTGGAATTTGCTAAAGTCATTCTTAAAGAAGAATAATATTCATGAAATCTGGAATACAGGCTCTTTCCCAAGAACTCAATATTATATGTACATTATGTTTAAAAGGTACTGAGAAAGAGATTTTTTACTACAGATTCTAGTAATTAAAAGGCTAGTGTTATCTTTCCATTCATTTCTTCAAGATATTAATTCTAGTGAAGTTGCTCAAATTAGTTTTAGAGTTGTCTTTACTTCTACCATCATATATTGTCATTGATACTCAGACTTTATCACCTTAGAAATTTGGTTTTTGAATATAGTCAAAAATCATTTGGACATAAGGCTAGAATTTTGGGTGATTTAACTTGGTAATAATGTTTTCTTTACTTAAGAACAAAGTATAGGCCAGGTGCGGTGGCTCATGTCTGTAATCCTAGCATTCTGGGAGGCTGAGGTGGGTGGATCATTTGAGCTCAGGAGTTCGAGACCAGCCTGAGCAAGAAGCAAGACCATGTTTCTATTAAAAATAGAAAGAAATTAGCTGGACAACTATCTATCTATCTATCTATCTATCTATCTATCTATCTATCTATAAAATTAGCCAGGCATGGTGGCGTATGCCTCTAGTCCCAGCTACTCGGGAGGCTGAGGTAGAAGGATTGCTTAAGCCCAGGAATTTGAGGTTGCTATGAGCGAGGCTAACGCCATGACACTCTAGCCTGGGCAACAGAGTGAGACTCTGTCTCAAAAAAAAAAAAAAAAGAACAAAGTATAAAAGTATAAAGGATTTTTCACCCCCTGAGTGATTTATAATCTGATTCTGAAAGTAGTTTATAAAGTTGGGAAGTCAGGTTCCAGAAACTTCAACTCCTATCACATACTAGGTTTTCTGGCTAAAAAAAGCCAACTAGATTCCTTATAAAATAATTTTGCTACAATTTTTAGGCTCATGGAAAGTGAGAACACTCCCCAAGGAGAGGGGAAAAAACATGGAATGAACTGAGAGCTGGAAGCAGTAAGTACACGTAAAATGAGTAGGTTTCTGCAGTTGCTGTCATCGCATGGCACCTGGGAGATCAGGGATTAGGCTTTGTGGTGGAGGCCAGCTGGGGATGTCATACCTGGGACTCTCACCTTAAGCTTCTTGGAGAGAGGTAAATTGGTCGCAGGACTGTTGGTGCTCTGGCTACAGACAGCTTTTGAAGGAAAGCATCCTCATCCTAGGACCTCGGGCTTCCCTCTGATGGACACGCCCAATCTAAGATTATCAAATACAAACTATCCTATGTGAGAATTGCCAGAAATAACACCCAATTTCTTCAGCTATTTGAATTCCTGGGCACAGAGTATAAAATAACTGTATGAAATGTTTAAAGAAGTAAAAAGTAAAATCTCAAAAATATATAAATAATAAAATATCTTTTAAAAAAAGACTGTACATGAGCTATCAAGCAATTAAAAGACATGGAGGAAACTTAAATGCATATTTCTAAGTGAAAAAAGCCAATCTTAAAAGGCTGCACACTGTATAATTCCAACTATATGACATTCTGGAAAAGGCAAAGCAATCGAGACACTAAAAAGATCAGTGGTTACCAGGGGTTAGTGGGGAGGGAGGGATGAGCTGGCAGAACACAGAAGATTTTTAGGGCAGTGAAATCACTGTGGTGCTACAATGGTGGATACATGTTATTGTACATTTGTTCAAACCCATAGACCTACAACTCCAAGAGTGAACCTTAATATAAACTACAGACTTTGAGTGATTATAATGTGTCCGTGTAGGTGCATCGATTGTAGCAATTGTCCCACTCTGGTGAGGGATGTTGGTAGTGGGGGAAGCTGTGCCTGTGTGGGGCACTGAGTACATGGGATATCTCTGTACTTTCCTCTCAGTTTTACTATGAACCTAAAAGTTCTCTTAAAACACTAAAGTCTTTACATAAAGAAAAGACTACAGATTTGAGAAAGAACTAAATAGAACATGTAAAATTGAAAATATGTTTGAAATTGAAAAACATATCTTTTTGATGGTTAGAATGCAATTCAGAATTATACATTGTATTTAATTGTCCTCTCTCCATCTCCTTTGTTAAACTGAAGCAGTTACTCGCTCTTTCTTTTCTTTTCTTTTCTTTTCTTTTCTTTTCTTTTCTTTTCTTTTCTTTTCATTTCAGCATATTATGGGTGTACAAATATTAAGGTTACATATATTGCCCTTGCTGCCCCTCCCCCTCGAGGCAGACCCTCAAGCATGACCACCTCCCAAACGTTGCACATCTTACTAATTATGTTTGTATATACCCATCCCCTCCTCCCACCTCCCAACAGCCCCACACCCAACAAATGTTATTCCTATATGTCCACTTAGCTCTGGATCCATTAATACCAGTTTGCTGGTGAGTACATGTGGTGCTTGTTTTTCCATTCTTGAGATACTTCACTTAGTAGAATGGGTTCCAGCTGTATCCAGGAATATACAAGAGGTGCTGTATCACCATTGTTTCTTAAAGCTGAATAGTACTCCATGGTATACATATACCACGTTTTGTTAATCCACTCATGTATGGATGGGCACCTGGGGCGTTTCCAAAACTTTGCAATTGTGAACTGTGCTGCTATAAACATTTGAGTGCAGGTATCTTTTGCATAGAGTGACTTTTGTTCTTTTGGGTAGATGCCTAGTAATGGGATTACTGGATCAAATGGTAGATCCACTTGTATCGCTATAAGGTATCTCCATATTGCTT
>VBSM01000104.1:1500037-1592452 GCA_008086735.1 Cheirogaleus medius | reverse complement strand
GTCTTTCTTTCTGGTGCTACATAATGTTTGTGGCAGGAATTCTTTGGAACTAGAAGCTTCTGCTTTTGTTCTCAGAGCAGAATTTATCTCAGAGGATGGATAAAATCCCTAAATATGTATTTTTAACAAAACCAGAATTTTTATGAATTTTTTTAGAACACACCAGAGAGTTATGCTTTCCTATATTTCTTAGGCTATCAAAAACATTCTTATTTTAAAGTCTCAGATTGTTTCATAAAATTAATTTCATCTGGTGTGAATTAATGTTTGCTGGCTTTATTGGCTATCTCAGCATTGAATTTATACATGTATTTTGGAATTTTGGTTTGCAGGGTCGTATTCAGTAGAAGGTTTTTGTTCTTCACCCTTTCTCGTTTTTCTCCCTCTTGCCCGTCTCCCCATGCCTTGCCCCTTGCTTATTTCCCCCTGCAAGTGGTTTTGCAATTGGTTCCATCTAGTTCTCTAGCCCTGAAATCCAGAATGAGGTTTCATAAGGATCTGTCAGATGTACTAAGCAACACTGATCTAGGGAGGGAATATAGCCCATCTCATGCCCACGGCTTGGATCCCTACACCTACAGGTCCTCAGAGCTGCAGCCCTAGCCTGCATTTGGGTGACAATTTTTGTTACCCTTCTTACACCAGCATAGAGCTTATCCTGTCTCAGCCTCTGACTTAATGTGTTTAGCCTCTGTCAGGTCTGAAGCCTGAGTCGCCATGCTGCAGAAGGCAGGCTCCTGGCACCTCTCCTGGGCGTGGACCCTGAGCAAAGCCATACTTCATCCTCTCTCCCTGCTCTTTCCGCTCTGTGGAGGTATTTCTCTTATCTTTGAACTTAAACTATGCCTTTTTGGTTTTCTCCTTTTTATCATGTCTGTCATTGGTGTGTATTAGAAGAACAGGGTGCCCTACAGGGCTGTGTTGGTCTTGTGGGTTCCCTTGGTGTGGGAAGCTGACTTAATGTTGTTTTCCACTGTCTGCTCCAGTGGAGGGCAGTGTGGGGCTTTGCTGTCAGACACCCTTGGTTCTGATCTTGGCATTTACTAACTACTGTAAACTGGGATTAGATATGTAAGCTATCTCAGCCACATTTGCTTCATCTGTAGAATGGGAATAATAACAATTACGGTGCAGCGTGCGTGACAGCCTTACATCAGGGTAATCGTGAAGCGAGAGAAGGCATGTAAGGTGCTCAGCACAGTCCCTAGCATGTGGCAAATGAACGAAAAATGCCAGTAGCCTTAGGAACACAATTAGCAATGTTAATCTTTTTCATATTTTATAAGAAGCTGAAAATATTTTAGATTAGGGGTTGAATTCAATGACATTCAATGAAAAAATCACTCATTGAGTGTTTTGAGTAGGTGCCAGGGACTGCACTAGGTTTTTGACATACTTTTTCTTACTGAATTGTCACAAAAATTCTGAGGTAAGTAGCATTCTTACTTTAAACAAAATTGAAGTAGTGAGAGGTTAAGTAACTTGCCTGAGGTCACTGGACTAAAAGTGATAGAGCTGGGATTTGGTCCTAGGCCTGTGCTGGCTTTTTCCATCCATGATGCACCCCCGCCCTGACTCTCTGTGAGCAGATTTCTGGAGGCTTTAGTTTGAGCCTTCTGCCTACAAGGCTTCTCCATGTGGTCTGTAGGTATCCGAAGATAATTTCCTTTGATGAATGGGTTGGGCAGGAGGATTGGGGACCCAAGGGCCTGTGCTGTGGCTCCCCACTTCCGCCCCCAGCCAGGCTGCTCTCATTCTGCATCCAGATAGAGGCTGCTTGACAAACAGCAGGGGAGTGGTCACTTACCTGAGTGCCTCTGACCCCACCCCCGGACTTTAGCATGAGAGGCCCATTACATTGTGCTGCACTGCACTTGTAACTTCATTGTAAGGTGGATACATGATAATATCCTCTTCAGATCCAAGCCCTAGTCAAAAGGATTCCTATGTATTGGAGTCCCAGGGGAACAGCCTGAACCAACACTGACACTTTGGTTTTTCCACCAAGCAGAAGACTAATAGCTGTGGGATCTGTACCATTGCCAATGGTGGGGGAGATCGTGGGCTTTTTATTTTTCCTCTGTTACTTTGTGTGTGTCTTAGCAGAGGGAGCCATTGTGTCTGAGATGGTGCTAATATTTTCTACTGTGTGCTTGGGAGGTCCCACACCAGAGGATTTTATTACTCCTTGTGATAGGGAAAATGTGGTGTTTACCATTAACTTTGTAGAGGGAATGATTTTATTCCACTTTGTAGCCTGTAGCACTGGACTCCAGGGTGCATGGTTGTGTGGACACATAGGACATATATGGCACACTAAAGAGTTACAGTGATGGCACTGCCGGGTTTGTAAGGCCCTAAATGGGGATGAAGTGTAAGTCATGAATGACTTCGTGCTGTTTGTGAGGTGGGCTTTGGAAATGAAATAGTGTTCATATTCCCACATGGATGCTTCAGGCCCTAAAAATGTCTCCTCTTCCTTATTCCTGCCAACCACATGGTTAGTAGGTGCAGAAGACACTCAGAGGCTCTTTTCCCCTGCTAGGAGAGAGACAAGAGATGATATAAACAGGCAGCAGAGGGTTAGAAGTCAGCAGGAACCTGGGAATCTTTTCCATGGCTGTTCAGCTGTTGCTTTTGCTAAATGGGAGCTGCGTAAAAGGGTCAAGCTGGTGGTCTTTTATCAGCAGAGCCCTGGATCTTTATCTGGGACCCGAGTTCTATTTTGACTCTTTCACTAGTTAGTTATATGGCCTTGGCCCCTGTGAAAAGCACTGAGTTAATGTTAGTGCAAAATGTTATACACATCTATAGAAGACAATGTGGCAATATTTATTAAAATTTTAAAAGCATTTACTCTTTGATTCAACAGGGTATTTTGTTACAGCATTGCTTTCAACAGCAAAATATTGAATATACTCCAAGTATATATCAGTAAGGGACTTCTTATATAAATGTAGGAGAGTCACATGGGGGAGACCCTTTGCAGGATCAAGAAAGGGAATGAAGATGTGCTCTCTGTATTGTGGGGAGGCCTCCAGACATACCATTAAGTATAAAAAGCATGGAGATGAATAGCATGCATAGTATTCTGTTTTTTATATAAGAAAGGAGGGAAAATCTTAATAGAAATTGATATTTGTTTTTGCTTACATATGGCAATAAAAAGGAAACCCTAGAAGTTTACCATAAGGGTCCAGACAAGTGGGGTAAGACAGGGACGGGGTGCATGTGAAACTTCTCACTGATGCCGGTTATATCGCGAGATGAGCTTATTACAGTGTTTTGATTTTGAACCCTGTGAACATATTACCTATTCAAAATAAAATTTAAAAGAAAGCTGTTAGAATAGAGTAATATTGAAAAATCAGAAAAAAATGGCCTGCATGCTACTTGCTGCATACTGAATTCAAAGTGTTCCCTATCTTGAACAGAAGCAGAGGAGATGGAATTGTCAGATGTTTTTGACAGTGATGGATGGGTAATTTCCCTGGTTAGCCTGTGGTCATCTATGATGATCTTATTTTTTTAAGAATTTATTTCCAGCCAGAGAGTACCTTCCTTTCTTTTCCTTTCCACCTTCCTTTTCTTCCTTGGATACATAGTGTATGCTGTTCTGAAAGTGCTGAGTAGCAACCCTGGTATCAGATCACTACATTCTGCTAGTTCTCTGGTACCAGCTGAGGGAAAACCTATTGCAAAATTAATGCTAAACAGCAATGATTAATTACATATTTGTATGGTCAATCTTAAAAACTATTTTCTTTTGTGGAAGGTAGCCTTGGTAAAATATAGAAAATACTTTAGTTTGGGCTGTCAGCTTTTCAAAATTTAGATGCTATCACTTGTGGAAAGCAGTTCTGATAGCAAAGTCTCATCTTTAAATATAAGGGATAGGGGAAACAGGAAGAATTTCTTTAGTGAGTCAGTAAATCACAAAAATAATTTATGTATTTATTTTAATTTTTTTTCTTTTTTTCCCCACTTGATTTGAAGCTTATAAATCATGGAAATTGAATGTTATATTATGTTTATTAAGAATGAGATCTATTATGAAGGTATGTTGGGGGTGGGATGGAATGACATCTATTTACTATTTACAGTATGTCAAACAGAGTGCTCAGGCACTTCAGCATTGCACAGAGTCAGGGAGTGGTGGGAAGAGAACACCAATCCCCCATGAACATGCATATCCCTGCACTGTGTCTCCAGTTGGTCTTGCCAAGGGTACAGAAGTTGGGAGATTGGTACACAGAGCAGGCGAGATGCAGTGCTGCCTTTCTCGTGCCCCTGGTTCCCTGTAGCAGGGTGCGATAGCAACAAAGAAAATAAAATACCTAGGATACCTAGGTAACTAGGAAAATGCCTAGATACCTGTATATTTAATCAAGGAGGTAAAAGATCTCTCTACAAAGAGAGCTACAAATCACTGAGGAAGGAAATTGCACATGATGTAAATGAATGGAAAAACATATCATGCTCATGGATTGGCGGAGTCAACGTTGTTAAAATGTCCATACTACCCAAAGTGATTTACAGATTCAATGCAATCTCCATCAAAATACCAATGTCATTTTTCACAGATCTAGAAAAAATGATTGTATGCTTCATTGCTTCGTTTGGAACGAGAAAAGAGCCCAAATAGCCAAAGCAACTTTAAGCAAAAGGAATAAATCTGGAGGTATCACTTTACCAGACTTTAAATTATACTACAAGGCTATAGTAACCAAAACAGCATGGGACTGGCAAAAAAAAAATAGAGACATAGACCAATGGAACAGAACAGAGAACCCAGATATAAAACCATCCATATCTTACCATCTGATCTTTGGCACAGTAGACAGCAATATACACTGGGGAAAAGAATCTATATTCAATAAATAGTCCTGGGAAAATTGGATAGCAACATGTAGAAGATTGAAACAGGATCCATATCTCTCACCACCCACAAAAATTAATTCAACATGGGTAACAGACTTAAATCTAAGACATGAAACCCTAAGAATTCTAGAAGAAAATGTTGGAAAAACTCTTCTAGATATTGACCTAGGAAAAGAATTTATGAAGAAGACCCCAAGGGCAATCACAGCAACAGCAAAAATAAATAAATGGGACTTGATTAAATTTAAACAGCTTTTGCATAGCCAAGAAAACAATCAACAGAGCAAAAAGATGACCTATAAAATGGGAGAAAATATTCACATGCTATACATCCAATAAAGAGCTGATAACCAGAATCTACAAAGAACTCGAGCAAATCAGCAAGAAAAATAAAAATCAAACAACCCCACTAAAAAGTGGGCAAAAGACATGAACAGAAGCTTTTCAAAAGAAGATAGACTATTGGCCAATAAATATATTAAAAAATGCTCAACATCACTAATCATCAGAGAAATTCAAATCAAAACCACAATTAGATAATGATAATGGCTTTTATCAGAAAGTCCCAAAACAATAGATGGCTGGTATGGATGCAGAGAGAAAGGAACACTTAGTTATACAATGTTGCTGGGACTGCAAACTAGTACGATGTCTATGGAAAATAGTATGGAAATTCCTCAAAGAACTAAAAGTAGAACTACCATTTGATCTAGCAGTCCCACTACTGGGTATTTACTGAAAGGAGAAAAAATCATTTTATCAAAAAGACACTTGCACCAGAATGTTTATTGCAGCACAATTCACAATTACAAAGATGTGAAATCAACCCAAGTGCCCATCAATTCATGATTGGATTAATAAAATGTGGTATATGCATACCATGGAGTATTACTTGGCCATAAAAAATGAATTAATACTTTTTGCAACAATCTGGATAGAACTGGACACCATTTTCCTAAATGAAGTATTTAAGAATGGAAAAACAAACCCCACATATACTCACTATTAAATTGGAACTAAAGGGTCATATAGATTTTAAAAGGAAACTTAGCAAAGGGCTTGAGGGAGTGAAAAGGATTAAAAACTTCCCCGTCTCATTAGACACAACTTTTGCTAATCTTTGTATTCTGTCTTAGTTTCTATGATATTATCAATGGGTTATATTCCTTAAATCGTTAGTATTTATCATCTTCATGGATTCTGAGAAACTTTGGCTAACTTTCTTGCCTTTTTGTGTTTTGCTGTGTGTAGTTTTCAGTGTGGAGCAATTACATTCATTGCTACCAAAAGAGACACCTGCAGGATGACTGAGCAAGAAGAAAGCGATGGCCAGTGGCCGAGGTCTTCAACCACAAAAGAGCAAGCGTTGATAAAACATATTTTATCTTAAAATATCATTTTTATCTTAAGAATTTGTTCAATATTACAGAAATTTTCAATCTAAAATTATAATTTTTTTAAATTATAAAAGTGGTAAAACAAAAGCCCTTCAGTAAAAGAAGATTCCTGGAGAAGGGTATGGACCATCACATCACTTTTCAGTTTCATTTTTGTGTTGTGCTGGCATTATTGGCACCAGCAGCTCAGATGGATGTGTGTAAACAGGGCCCTATCTCTGTGAAGGACTGGCTTCCCATGAGACCATATGCCGTAGGCATTTAGTTAGGGCTTAATAAACATGATCATGGAATAACTTTAGTCAACATTATGATTATACTATGTTCTAAGCACTTAGGTAATGTTTAATTATATGATGATAAACTCATGATGTTAGCCCTGAGTACTCTTCCTGCTTTTGATAAAAAATTCAAGCCAAGTCTTAAAAACCATGTATATAGAATTTGTTCTTCTAAACTGTTTTCATAAAATGATTTTTGTTTACCTGCCAGGAGTTATAAAAAACAATGATAAAAATTGTTTTGTCTGCCGATCCTTGTGCACTCAATTCTATGTCCCATGGTGTCACACATTTCTGTTTGTTAGCCTGATTGTGTCTGGTGCTTTTTCTAAAAATATTGATAAGGAAATATTGGTCCCCAAAGATGGGCAAGCACACAAGTGTGCGAATAACTTCTCAGAATACAGTTGTAAATGAGCAACTGCTTTACACATATGAGCTTCCATATAGAAAAGTCTGGACTACTCAGGGTCTTATGGACTTTTCCCCAATGGCCCGCAACAGGGCCAGCTTTTTTTCCAGTTAGAAAAAGTGTACGTGAGATCTACTCAGTAATAAAAAGGAATGAACTATTGATATATCCAACTAATTGGTGAATCTTATAGAATGATTATGCTGAGTGAAAGAAGCCAAACCAAAAAAAGTATACATTGTGTGATTCCATTTTTATGAAATTCTGGGACATGCAAACTCATCTGTAGTGACAAAAGAAATCAGTGGTTTCCTGGGGATGTGGGAGCCAGGAGAAGAGGTAGGGATAGTGGGCAGGTGGGTAGGATATCCAAGGGGCTCGAGGAAACTTTGGGGGTGATGGATGTGTTCATTGTCTTGATTATGGTGACAGTTTTGTGGGTATATACATATGTCAAAATTTATCAAATTATACATGTTATATATGTGCAGTCTAATGTTTGTTATGCCACAGAGATAATGAAAGGGGGAAATACTGTATTATTGTTTTAAACAGAAATCAGTTGACACTTGCCATAGATAGCAGGTAACAAGGAAAATAAATGCAACTAAAAAGAACAATGAAAGAAGAAAAAAATCTATCTCCTGTGGAATTTGGGGCATAAAAAACACCCTTGTGTTTCATAATTATACTCCCATCTGATTTTTGATTCTTGAAATATCTTTTGTGGTGGGCAGGCAATTATGTTTTAATTGTCAAGAACAGGGGTTTTGGAGCTGGGCAGACCTGGGCTTGACCCTGTTATCTTCTAGCTGTGTGACTTTGGGCAAGACACTTGTACCGTCTAATAGTTTTTTCCCTATCTGTAAAATGGGATGGTAGAGGCATAGTAAGATGGAAGCAATTTTTGCTATTATTTTTATTCATTTCACATTCTGATTTCCACAGATTTAAAATGCAGATAGTCTTGGGTGAGAAAATACAGTATTTTAAATTCGCAGGGGGTCATGTTACCATGGAGAATTGGAATCTTTAGCAAAGTGTTACCTGAAAGAAGATGAGAAAGATCATCACATGAAGGGAAAAGAACACAGGGAGGGGAACATGGATGTTTTGCTAAATGCCCACCTTTTTCTGTGTTCCTCACAGTAGGCGTCAAGCTTCTAGGTGACCATCTGCTTTTAGTGACTTCAGCTCTTTGCAGGCTTTAATTGTTTTGAATTCTTTAGTCTTTTCCTTTGTTAAATAATAATGTCATTGTTCAAAAGTGCTATTTTATGATTACTTATTGAGAAGTCTCTTCTGGCATTTAGCATGTACTTTTTGTGCATGTTTATTGAGACAGAAGTGTACCATTTATCTGTAGGAAAAATGTTTTACTCTTTAAATGCTTTATTTAAATTTGATAGACTTTATTTTGTTTAACTTTTTATTAGCTTTTATAGCTTAATTTTTAGAAATTAATATGTATACTTATGGAAGTAAAAGTTGATCAGTTTATCCTAAATTGGTCATATTATTGATACGCAAGTTTAGAGGACAATATAGTGAAAATATAGTTTAACTCTGAAATGATGTTATTTTCACTTATAGAAACTAACAGAATTACCTGCTTTCTCATGATCTTGCCCTAATTTTTTCCTCTGCCAGCTGGCTGCTGGGATTTGACAAATGATTGATTTGGTTTTAGAGGGTCCTGGGATTGTACAAAGTGTTTTTCATATTGGAAAAGACATGCCCAGTTTTTCACAAGTTTTAAGATTTATCGCCTCACCTTAATGTGTTGCAAATTAGTTTATTTGTTATTTATTTTACTTAGAATGTAGTAATTGGTGTCATTAGCCGAAGGTCAAATTTGATCACAAGAAAGGGTAGACTGCCTTTTAACACTGTTTTTTCTTTGGCAACTCTGCAGGGCTGGAGATAAGATGGGTAGACTGCTACTTTCCTTTTACTCATCCTTCCTTTGAGATGGAGATCAACTACCATGGAGAATGGCTAGAAGTTCTTGGCTGTGGGGTGATGGAACAACAACTGGTCAATTCAGGTAGACGAGAATCCCATATTTTATTGGCAGGCTCTGTAAAGAGCACTCTCTTTTCATGTAGCCTCAATTGCGGTCTTACAGGTATTTACATACTTCTAGAGGGGCGGCATCACCATCTTTCCCTTCTCAGAGTCCCCTCTAGATTTTTCTCTGACACTGAACTCTGAAAGAAGTTATTCCTCAAATTTCTTTAGACATCTTCCTTGTCAGCACTTTGGTGCTGGATTTGTACTTTGTGAATGTTTATTTGTTGCTTTGTAATGCCCCAAAGGCCTCTGATGCATGTCATAACTGTAATTTGTTTACAAAACTATTTAAGAATAAAGCCAATGCACAATCATTTTTTGATCTTATTGCATGTAGTATACTGCCCCCAATTTAGCAGGTATTTCACAAATATACTATACATGTAAAACACTTAGGCCCGTAATGCTTAGTCAATCACCTCCCTTGGTGTAGGCCATGCCACCTGACTGAGGGAGGCTGGCAGATGAGGGTGATGATTAAATTCTACTCACATCTGTAGGTACTTGAGAAAGGTCTTTCTGGCTCTTTTCTGAAGGACCATTGCTTAATAAAAATAATTGCTTCTAAACTTAGTTTTATAACTGTGAGTTTTTTTTAAAACTCACTATCTGAATTTAATTAAAATAATTTTTTTTGAAGGATAAATCCTCCAGGGAAAATTGATAGGGATTGGGTGTTTGAGCTCACTGCATAAGCAGCAAGCACTAAGTGGAGAGGAAATGATGTGGATTGTTAGAGAATCACCCCACCTTGTTCCTATAGAAGAACATTTGTTGTGTGGCCTTGGAGGGCAGCTCTGACTCAGGATTGGTCATGGGGCCCCCTGCCGCAGAATGGAGAAGAGAGGTCCTTCTTGGTGACTAAGAAGCATGGATATTCCATGGGTAAGGTTGTGATATCTGGTCACAGGATTGGAAAGTGAGGATGTGATGAGAGCAGAGGGGCAGGATGCGTGAAGTGCAGAAGCTTGTGTTACCTGGGCTGGGAAACTGGAGGCCTGGCCTTTCCTTCTTACTCTTAGGTGCCTTCCATCTGCAGGGGCCTGGACCCAACAGGCTCCCAGATTCCTCTCCATTCTGCTGAGGAAGGCATGGGGGAAAGCCCAGCACATTGTCAGATGCTTCATGGACAGTTTTCAAATATTTGAAGGGCTCTCTCAGGAGAAAGGGAGAGCAGAAGTTGAAATCAGGGCCTTAGGGTATGAGTTGTGAGATCTGGGCCTGGCTGTCTGGAAACCCAGGAGTTTTTGTCACAACTGTCAATTAACAGCTGTGTATTTTCAGACAAGATGTTTAACCCCTGCAAGCCTTGGCTTTCTCATGGTTAAGAGGAGTGCAACCATAACATCCTCAAAGTTCCTTTATGAGGATTAATTGAGGTGACACATATAAAGTGCTTAGCAAAGGGTCTGGCCCACAGGAAACACTCAATAAAAATTAATTGCTGATGTTACATTTAACATTTTTCTAGTAGCTAGAGCCATGGGAAATGTTTAAGCAGAGGCTGTCCTGCCTGTCATACAAACGATCTCTAACCAAGTGAAATTAGTCACTTCTTTAATCTATAGTAATCTGTGATTCTAAATTGAGTGATTGATTTTAGAGGGAAAAAGAAAAAGCAAAAGTAGTAAGAAACAGGAAGAAAAGGAAAATCAGCCAAATAGATGTATATGCATCTCAGCAGAAAACACAAAATCCTGGGAGCAAATATGGAAGATTTAATCTCTCCTTGAGTAGGAGCTGTTTTGTTAGTTTTATTTTGTTTGTTAGCAAAAAATTTGAATGAATCCCAGACTTCCTCCCAAGAGTGCCTGGTGTCAGGGGGCCAGAGCTAAGAAAGCAAATCAGAGGATGATCAGCTTACCTATCAGTTGTCACTTGGAATCTTACTTCCTTGTATGATTTCCAATATCCTTGATGGGTTTTTATGAGGTTTATTTGTACAGTAATTGGCTGAATATAGTTATCTGAAACAGGTTTCCAAGTCATTATTGAACATTAATGAGACTGCTGTTCTATAATTAGATCAGCTATGTTAGGTATTCTTGAATGGAATGGCAAAATGAAAAAAAAAGTAAAAAAAAAAAAAGATACCTAAGATTCAAATATGTTTGAGAGATTCACAGTGATGGTAGGATGTGCTTTGAGATTTTGGGAAGTTGTACGTGCAAAATTTAAATTAAATTCCTTATGAGAGGGAATCTAAAGAAATGGAAGAAGAGATAATATTATAAAAGAAATTCTATGTAGATTTTGCTATTTGAACTTGATGTTATTATGACAAAGTTCTGCTCTGTGTTCTCAGAATCAAATGTGTTCTGTTGTCTATAGTTAAAAATTTTAAATGTGTGCCTGACAGTCACTAACCACAGACATTATTTGCCAGTATAGCTAATATTCTGTTTCTGAGTTCCTGTGGCATATTGAAAGAGTGGCTATATATACTTCATCCCTCTAGTTTAGTTTTCCCATTCTCTCTCTTTTCTCCTACATTTCCCTCCCCCCCGCCATCCCTTTGTCTTTTCTCCCCTCTTCGTCTCTCTCCTTTACCCAGACATAATTGATGGTTGTAAATTCTCCTCCTTTAAGGCTCCTACAGAGGATCAGGTAAGCACTGACATACCCAGAAACTGAAGAAGCTGGTGGAGCAATGATAGTTGTAGACAGCAGTTGAGCCCCTAGTGTGTGCCAGCATCTCGTAAAGCAAGCTTTATACACTTTATTTTATTTTACCTTGATAATAACAGCTGCTATTGTTACTTCCATTTTACACAGGTGATCCAGAGCAAATAGCTAGATAGTGCTCATAAAAGTTGCCCAGGTCTTTCTGACAACAGTTAACTAATATGCTGTGCTACCCAAATAGTAGCTTGCATGATTTTGAAGTGGCTAAAAATTCATTCAAATAATTCATTTTGCATAATATAGAATGAAGAACTGCAACAAAATGAAACAAACAGCAAACAAAATTTTATTTGTTCTGTAGTTACATCTAAGAAAGGGCTGTACCAACACCTATGTTATCTCCTATGATAGAGTGCATTTAATTAAAGCATGAAATTAGGTTGCTAATTTGAACAGTCATTAAAAACATTTTATTGTACATTTAAGTGACCGTGACATATATGTGTTTATGGGCATAGAATATGGCTCTTTTAAATGGCTTATAGAATTTTACTTTATTTCTTCTTCCTTAAATTATAGTGCCTTCACCATTGCTTCCAGGCTCCTTAGATTTAGTAATTGTAATGTGAGTAGTGACCATTTTCATGATGATTTGATTGTTTTTTTCTCAGGAAAGTGTTTTGAGGACGGTGCTGAATCACGTCCCCAAATACTACACACTTACTTCCCACCGGGTGACTCAGACTGCTTAAGCCTTTTCATATGGTACATGGAGCACAAACATCTAAAACCATCACCGGAGGCAGCTATGGGCTGTGATCCATTTATTGAGCCCCTGTGACGTTTGTACATCAGCCAAGGGGGAGAAGAAGCTCTACAGTAGAAAATAACTTTTTAAAAACAAAAGCTCCTTCCTTACCGTTTCATTAAAATTTAAAAATTGACTCCTTTGGGAAAACCTTGTAAATGGGTAAATGAATAGTTTCTGGTTTTAAACAGTTGTTGTTTTTTTATTAAATATTTCCTGAAGTCCTTCTAAGGCTAAAGAAAAGTGAATAAGCATTATCCCTGCTTTTGAGAATATCACAGCATACAGAGATATAAAACAAGTGATTACAGTACCATGTAATATGTATTCATAATAGAGGTACAATGGACAAGAGTGTGTGGGGAGGGGAAGAATTAGAGAAGATTGTGCCAGGGCCATGTCTCGTTATATTCAGGATGGTATATTGATGATATAGGTGTTTGAAATGTGCATCCAGAATAAGTTAGGTTCCTATTAACATTTGCAAGGAGGTATGTACTTTGTCTTTGCTTGGGTGGCCAGTTGATATACCTAATGCTTCTTTTCCTGTATGAATGAGAATCTGTTTCTAGTCTATTCTTCTCTTTGGTAGTCGATCTCTATAGCCTCTACACACACTTACATGGTTAAGTGTGATTGATCTAAGTTGCTGAACTTGTAGATAGCGTGGACCAAGGCTGTACCAGGAATGGTGTTATATACAAGTAGACGTGCTATTTATATAGTTAGTGTCTTTTGTGTGCAAGGCACTGTGCTTGACAAAGAGGAACCTACAAAAGTGAATTAAAGTATGCCTTCTCCCTGTGAAAACTTACAGTAGCTCGTTCTGTATAGCAGGGAAGATAAGATTATATCATTATAGCATGGTCTTATGTATTAAAATAAATGCCATTTGTGAGTGTGAGCTTTGTGAGATGAGCAGAGGGAACTATGTCCATCATTTGGATCACTGGAGGATTCACAGAGGAGGTGACCTTTGAACTGGGCCTTAAACAGTGATTCTCAGATATGTGACTAGCAATCACTTGGAGAGTATATTTAAAATGTCTGCTCATGAGAACAGCATAGTCTGCAGATCTGGGATGGAGACCATAATGTGTGTTTTAAACAAATACCCTAGAAAATTCTTGCGAATGACCCACACTCAGACCATACTTTGAAAACCCTGTCTTGAGGATAGATAGAATATTTTCCTCAATTTTATTGGGGTATAATTAAAGTATAATATACTGAACATATTTAAAGTGTACCATTTGTTCATTTTTTGACATAAATATACACCAGTGAAAATATCACTGTCATCAAATAAGCATTTTCATCGCCAACTAATGTTTTCCTGTGCCCTTTTTTGTAGTCTATTCCTCCATCCTTGTCTTCAGGCAGCCATAAACTACCTGCTGGCATAATAGATTAGTTCTGGTATTTCATATAAGTGGAATCATACAGTATTTATTCATTTTATCTGGCTTCTTTCACTCAGCATATAGTGATTTTGAGATTTATCTATGTTGTGTGTATCAATCGATGTTGTTTGTATCAATTTGTTCCTTTTTATTTTGTGTGGTGTTCCATTTTATAAACATACTCCAACTTATTTATCCATTCACTTGTTGATGGACATTTGGGTTGTTTCCAGTTTTGGGCTATTGAATATAAAGCTGTTATGCATATTTGTGTAAAAGTCTTTGTGTGGACATATGTTTCCATTTCTTTTGAGAAAAAAGCCTACGAGTGGAATGTTCTACTGGAATTTGTCAGTGATATCAAGGTAGTTGCATAGTGATGTTCACCTCTTCTTTCTATGTTTACTGATGTTTTTTAGGTCTTAGTACTGTATCAGTTGCTCAGAAAAGAGTGTTAAGATTTTTCTATGATTATGGACGTGTCTGTTTTTCTCTTTTATTCTGTCAAATTTTCTTTGTTTTTTTGAAGCCATATTATTAGGTATATACATTTTTACAGCTGTTATGTTTTCTGAAGGAGTTGTTCCTTTTATCATTTTAAAATATCCATCTTTGTCTCTGGTAATTTTTTTTTTGAAGTCTGTTATTTTTATTAAATTATCCATCCCAGCATTATTTCCCTCCCCCAGTTACTTTTATATTGCTACATATATTATGTCTATATACATTGAAAACCTCACCATTCCATGTCAGACTTTTCCCTTTAAACAGTCATATGCCTTTTAAAAAACTTAAGAAGAAAATAGTATTCCTTTTTTATTTACTTAGCTATTTACTGTTTTTCTTGCTTTTTTTTTTCATTCCTGAAATTCATGTTTCCTTCTGATACTTCTTTTCCTTTCAGTATGAAAAGCTTCCCTTAGCATTTCTTTTAGATCGTGTCTGCTGGTGATAAATTTCTTAGTGTTTTTCTAAGTGAGAATGTCTTTATTTCCTTTTATCATGAAAGACATTTTTTATCAAATATAGAATTCTGGATTGATGGATTTTTTTTTTCTCAGTGATTTAAAGATATTGTTCCATTGTCTTCTGTCTGTATGGTTTCTAAAGAGAAATCCTTAATCATTTCAATCATTGTTCTCTTGTATATACTGTGTTTTTCTTTTTTAAAAAAATTATTATTTTTTATTGTTATTTTTACTGTGCTGTCTTTAGCTACTTTCAAAGTTTTTTTTCCCACCATCTTTGGTTTTCAGCAAGGTGATTTTTATCCCAGGAGACTGTGAAACTCTGGTTACTTTTTCCTTCTTTTTCTCTGTTTTTCAGATTGGATAATTTCTACTCCTCCCTCTTTACGTTCATTGACTCTGCTGTTTGTCATCTCCGTTCTGCTTCCTTGATCATCAAATACATTTTTTTCCCAAAGCTTTTTTTTGTTTGTTTTAAAATTTGCATTTGGTTGTTTCATAGTTCCTGTCTTTCTACTGAGAATTCCTACATTTTCATTCCTATCAGGTGTGTTTTTCTTTACTTCATAGAGCAAAGTTATAATAATAGCTTTAAAGTACAAGTTGAGTATCCGTTATCTGAAATGCATGGGACCAGAAGTGTTTCATAATTTGGATTTTTTTTTAATATTTGCATTATACTTACTGGTTGAGCAGCTCTAATCCGAAAATCTGAAATACAAAATGCTCCAATGTGCATTTCTTTTGAACATCATGTCAATGCTTAGAAAGTTTCAGATTTTGGAGCATTTTGGATTTTAGGTTTTGGGATTGGGAATGCTGAACTTGTATCTGTCTGATAGGTCCAATGTCTGGATCATTTCAAAATTGACTTCTCTTGAGAATTGGTCACATTTTCCTGGTTCTTTGTCAAGTAATTCTGACTTATATACTGGACATTGTGAATGGTGAGTTGTATTTACTCTGGGTCTGCTTATTTGTGTCTGTCCTGTATACTTCAGGGGTTAGTCCAGAACTTGTGTGGCTGGTTCAGATCGCAGTTTAATTCTCTCAACTTTTGCTATGCTGGTTTAAGTCTGTGCCGTTCATGTGTCACTCACTCCTCTTTAACATTTGACATTGTTCAACTTATTTTGGCAATCTGGCGAGTTTAAAATAGTATCTCACTGTGGTTTTCATTTGCATTTACCTGATTATTATTGAGGTTGAACACATTTTTATATATTTGACATTTATAGTTTTTATTTTGTTCATTTTTCAGGTGTGGATCATTTTTCTGGTTTTCTTTTTTAACGTATTGGTAGGAATTCTACATATATATTGGATACTAATTATTTGTTGTTTCTTTGCATTAACAATTATATTTTCCAGGTTTGTGGCATTTATTTCCTTTTTTAAGTTGCTCTTTCATAAATGGAAAAAAAATATATATATATATACATTTCTTTCTTGAGCAGCTTTAGGTTTCTTTATATAATATCGTTCTCCAGAAAAGTCACTTCGTCAGGGAAAGTGAGTGGGTGTACGTTGACAAGTTCCATGATGATAACCCTTTTGCTTGTCATGCTTGATTCTGGTAGCTTAAGTCTCTGATGTTATTGCTATATCATTCATATTTTCAGCATTGAGATTCTAAATATTTAATGACTTTGAAGCATATACCCTCTCTTCCCTAGTGTTCTGTCAGATTTAGTCCCACCCTCTATGACAGTTTCTCTTGGCTGGGAAGGTGTACTTTTGGATGTGCCTGTTTGACTAGGAAATGTAGCTCAGAGCTTGCCTGGGGACCCCAGTTATGTCATTTGCACAGAATTGGATTTGTTTCCTGGTATACTTTTTAGTTCTCCCTAATCCTGCTTCTAATGCATGCCACCCCTCCAATATTACAACGACTGTAATAAAAGTAAAGGCTTTGGCAACTTGATTTAAGTTGTGGTATGTGTCTACATTTCTGATGTTTTTGCAGCTGTTGTGATATGTGTTGTATACTGTCTGTGGCATAATTTCTGTACATAGGAAACTTCTGGAAAGCAGAAATTCTGTCCTGTATGTTCATCTCAATGTCTAAGGTCTTATATATTTGGCAACTAAATGTAGCAACTGCCATTTAATTTCCTAGTCCTTCGCCATCATTGTGGACTTAATTGTGCATTTTCAACTGTTCTTTTTCCTGTTATCTTCCCCCATTCTTAAAACAGTAACCTCAGTAACACAACCCATTCATTAGCTTTTGACACTTAGAAGCTGGTGGAGTAGTTTGGGAGTGCCCAAATAAGAGATGTGGATTGGAAAGAAATGGAAATTTGGCAAGTTTGGACTGCTGCAAGCGGTCACTTCTTTCATTAGACTGCATTGTTGTTCCAAGTTCTTTACCCTTCCCTGTATCCAAACACTTTGTCCCGTAACTTCGAAGCACTTTCTACTGTGGGAGGAATATACTACTTCGCTCTATTGATTTGGGGCTTGGCCCTCTGACTGGTTTGGCTAAAGGGATATTAGCAGATGTGATAAGAAAAAAGGCTTGAAATGTACTTGGTAGTTGATTTTGCCCCTGTTTGCTTCTGTCATTATGAAGTGAACATGCCATGTGTGGGGTGCTGGTTCCAGAAGAGTAAGAAGCATGTGGAGTGGACCTAAACCAACCCTGAGGCCTGAAGCCCAGCCAGTCTGGACCAACTGAGCCCTAGCCTCGCAGATGTGTGGTTGTTGTTGCATGCCACTGAGGTTTTGTAGTGGTTTGTTGATCAGCGATAGCTGAGCTTACCAAGGGCTCATAGTATCCATAAGATTCTCTCTTCCAATATCATTTCACAGAAAATTCAGATGAATTCACTGATCTCTTTCAAGTATTTCCTCTCTACCTCCCTTTCTAGCTTAGCAGGAGAGATGTTTGAGAAGAGTTTGACTTTTTCTACTGTCCACCCTCTGTAGAGAAGCAATTGAAATAGTTTCTCTGTATTGAAGTGTGTTGTGGTGGTTCTGTAAACCAGACAGGGATTTGGGGTGGGATTTATCTGGAAAGTCCTCCCCATGGGAGGTTTTTGAAATGCCACTGACTTATGGAAGATCCTGTGTGTGCATGTGTGTAAGTGTTCCCAGCATAACTTTTTAAAAGTTTAGAGCCAGGTATTGGAATTTAATCAGTCTTAGATAGAAGACTCTAGAATCACTAGAATATAAGCATCATGAGGGCAGGGATTTTTTTTTTTGTTTTGGTCACTGTTATATTCCTAGTTCCTAGAACAATGCCTAGCACATAGTAGGCACTCTATATACATATATAAAATGAGTGCATGGGTATATGAGGGGGTGGAACCCCTCAACTCCTCATTCTAATGTTTATTATTCTTTCTCCAGGTTCATAGAAACAGCAAAATGTTGGGGGAAACCAACCTAAATTTTCAGGCTTGCTCATGGCTCTTTCTGCCCTTAGCTCTTCAGCATAATTCCTAGTTAGCAAGGATGGTGCAGTGGGGAGCCCTTGGGCTTTGGAGCTGAGATCTGGCTCCAGTCAGGCCTGGCCACTAGCTGGGCTGGAAATCTTGGACAAGTCCTGTGGGTCTCAGTTTCTTCATCTGTAAAATAAGGGGCCCACATTATATAATTTTCAGATTTCCTTTTAGCTCTCAAATCCTATGATTCCAGCCTCCTAAACAACCCAGAAATTCTTATTATTAATAAAAGCCACAGGAGATTGTGTTTTGTTTTATAGCACCACATGGAAAATTGCATAGCAGCAGGACTTGGGTATATATGGTTGGTTAATCAGGGATTTTTTCCCCCTTGGAAAAATTCTCAGACCTTAAAAAAAAAAAGAGGATGCTCATATAATTGAATTTTATTTAAACTATTTATGAAACTCTTGCTTCATGGGATCACTGCAGCTTTGCAGGCAGGTAGTGATGTGCTCTCAATGGCTCAATTTTATTTTCTCTCTTGCAAAAAGGCAATTTAGAAGTTTAGGAATTATTTATGGTACTGTAGGGATAAACACAATCTGCTAAGTTATTTTTCTTGTATCATTTTTTTCAAGGTTCATTCCTGTATTTTAGGCTGGAAATAATGTCTTCATGAAATGGCCATGTTGTTAATGTCCAGGAATAAAATGAGGTAATGTCATTAGGCAAGATTTATGCCAGATTTTTAAGTGGTGAGTTTTAATTGACAAAATTTAGGAGTTGGATGATATTAGGTGATTCTCAGAAAAAAGGTTTGCTAGTCACCCAAGTGTGGAAAATGATGGGTTGAAAAGTTTGACGGTTTTCTTTACTGGAGAGTGTCTCTGAGCTAGGAAGAACTAGCTCTGTGTGAGAGATGGATTGTGCAGCACTTCTCAAGCTTATTTGACCACAGAATCTCTTTACAAAAAGATCTCTTTTGTGGAGTATGCCCTAAGAAGGACACTTAGGAATATGCTCATCCATTGGTTGCTGGGATTGACAATAATCTAGGAGGCTAATAGAAATGTATTTTGGGGAAGTAGCAACAAACTATAATAAGATACTCTTTTAAAATTTGACCTTGAGGTATGCCTTTAATACGAAGGGGAACAGCAGATATTAGCACAAGTAATTTAGAACATCTATTTAGCATTTTTGACTATTTGTCTATGGAGCCTTGGAATTTGAGGGCTTGTGGGCCTTTAAGATGTTAGGAAGGAAAAACTCTCAAAGTCTATTTGTGTGTTTGACAATTCCATTTATTAGATCCAGCCTTCCATCTCTTCTTCTATTCCTTCAGCAGACCTTTATCACATATCCGTGTGACGGCAACTGTGTGTAGGTGCTGCAGATAGAAGTGGTCTCTGCCTTTGAGGGACTTGCGGTCCAGTGGTAGAGACTGGCAGGTAAGCCCTGTGTCCAGGGAGCTATGGTGACAGTTGAGGGGGAAAATGGTTCCTGAGAGACTGTGCAAGGCTCCATCTCAGATGTTGTACTTGAGCTGAGCAATAAAGGTTGAGCAGGTTAGACAACAGGAGCAGAGTAATGAGATTTTTAAAGTAAATTCTGTTGCATATATTTAAGGTATACAATATGGCGTTATATATATAGTAACATGATTACTGTAGTGGAACAAATGAACATATCCGTCATCTCACATAGTCATCCATTTTCACCCCTGTGCCATGAGCAGCTATAGTCTACTCTTTTGCTTGCGCACAGAGATGCAGGGAGTGAGAGGCGGCACTGTATATCTGGGAAGACTGATTCATGTGGATTGCCAGAACACACCAGAAGCCAGTGAATTAAGTCAAGGAGGTGGGAACCTAGATAGGGTTAGTTCCAGAAGGGGTTGGAAGGCAAAATGAAAGACCTTAAATCTCATCCTTCTGGTAGTAGTGAGAGATTGAACGATTTTAAGTAGGAGAATGGTGTGATATGATGAATGTTTGGGAAACTGGCATTAATGTGGAGAGAGTTAGTGGAAGAAATACAAGTTCAAAGGCAGGGAATTCAAAGGCAAGTAAACAGTCTAGACTCTAAATGATGAGAGCAGGAGCTGAAGCAACAGCAGTGGGGAGAGAGGATACCCCAACTGCAGTGCCTTTTTAGAGTTATCAGCAGGCTTTGTGTGCAAGGGGGACACATTCTTGGCCTGAGGAAGAGATCATGGACTGAGGGATCAGTTAATTCTGGTTGCAGCTTTCCCAGGCATACTCAACACACAGAACCTTTAGACAGTGCTCTGCCACTGGTATACCCTGCAGAGAATTGTAGGTGAATTCCACCACCAGCTCCCCAGCCCCATTCTGTACCTTGAGTTGCTCAAGCCATAATAACTAGCATAACCTCTTTCTCATCATGGAGGCATTGTTTTAGGACCTTATTCAGAGGAGTGCAATCTGTTCGTTGGGGCGAGTAGTTGAGGCAGGCCTGCGAGGTGATCCGCTATTTTTTCTTATGGAGTTACGTTCTTAAGATAGAGGTCGCCATAGAGGATAAGGAAATTGATAGGAAATAGAGAGAATAAAAGAATATATAGAGACTAAGGTATAGTTTATAGTTTTATATAAAAAGATCAGATATAACATAGTGGGGTACTTAGGAGACTGGTATATCTTTATGACTGCCAGCCATATGGTTAGATTTATATAGGTTTTTATAATCATAGACATCAATTATTAGTTGTTAGGGTAACATATTTGCATATCAGGGAATATAGTTGCTAGGGGATATAGGTAGTAGGTTGGGGTCAAAAGTCCTTTTAAAGGGCTTTTAATCTATCTAGGTGAACAAACAGGTATAAAGTCTTTTAGGGGCTAACTTTTAAGTTCTAATAGGTAGTTGTCAATTAGCAAAGGTATAACAAAAGAGGTACAGTGACTTTTTTTTTTATTAGTTATGGTGGACTTAAAGGTAGATACACAGGAGAGAGCAGGAAGCTTATCTTTATAAAATAGGTTGTTTATAACCATCGGGCGTATCTTTGGGCAAAGTGCACTTATTGTCTTCGACTCTTATCCTGTGGGCCATATTTGCCTTGTCTTGTCTTTCAAGACATAGGGAGGCTCACAGATTTTGAAATACTGGGAAGCCTTCTTGGAAAACATCTCTACCAGAGATTTGAGAGCTCTCCCATGATAGCAGCCTCTAATAAATGAACCATTGAGTTCACATATTTTTTAGGGCAAAACCCTGCAAACTCTTGTTTCTGTCTTTAATATAGCAATATTGGATGATATAATAAAATAATGATCTTATGAGCCACATTTCATTAATTCCTCAATCATATTTCTCAACATCTGTTAGATGAAAACACTTGTTATCTAGAAGGGCAATATGTTCATCAGTGTTTACTGAGGAAGGGGTAGGGGCGGTGGGTGGCATTTGTTAGAAAAGTAGATGCTTGGCAAGTGAAGATGAATAAGGCAGAGTTCTTGCCCTTGAGGGGTTAATGGTTTGCCGAGGAATACAGTCACACAGATAGACCCATAAGCAGATACCTTGTTGTGCTAGGTGGCAAGCGGGTCTGTGGAAGTTAAGGAGGTTGTCCCAGAAAGGTCACTTTGCAGGGCGGTTATTTTACCTTGATCTTGAAGAATGTGTAGAGCTTTGCCAGGACAAGAGGCTGGTAGGTCCTTCTAGGCAGAGGGTACAACACATTCAAAGATATGGAGTTCCAGAAGATCTGGAATGTTTGAGGACAGGGAATTTCAGTGTGATTGGGGTAATGTAGGGGGCGATGAGAGAGTGATGGTGGAAGGTAGATCGAGAGAAGCCTGGAGCATGAAGGGCTTTGCGTGCAAAGCTAAAGAGTACAGACTCACAGCTGCGGTTATTGACCCAAAGCCAGGACTTACTGGGGAGGAAAAGGAAAGCACGGAGTGGAAGGAGGAAGGCAGCCCCTTCACATTTATTGTATAAATATATTTTCTGAGTAGCACATTTATTTGGGGGGTAGTGTGTGTGTGTACACTGTTCCTTCCATTGCTTTCCTGTCTTTTTTTTTGTATCCTTCAAGTTTTTTTTTAATGAATGCAAATACAAATATATATTCTTTTTTCTTCCTTCTTAAAACCAAAGTGGTATACAATATGATTTTACATCTTTTTTGTTCACTTTCAGTATATTTTAGAGATATTTGAATGCTAGAGAACATGTTCATTTCTATTCACTGCTGCATGGTTTGCCATTGTGGATATGAACCATAATCTCTTTAACCAGTGCCGGATTTGTAGGCATTTTGTGTTGTATCCAATCTTTTGCTACAATGTTTTAGTGAATAACTGTACATATGTCACATTTCATATGTGAGTATATCTGTGGGATTCATTTCTTGAAGTAGAATTGCTAGGTCAAACAGTATATACATTTATAATTTTTATAGACATCATACCTGTTAAGATACCTAGGTGAAGCAGCCATTTCTGATATGTGAATTGAATGGGGGTGAGAGGTGAGCAATAGGGAGGTCAAGGATGGTGCTAAGTTTAGCCTCAGTGACTCATGATGCCATTTCACAAGATGGAGACAGAGAAGACAATGTAGGTTGCACCCGAGCTTTGGACCTCTTATGTCTGAAGTATCTGTAAGACATCCAGGTGGTAATATGGAGATGGTTGGACGTAAAAGACTGGAGAGTGTAAGAGGGCTCTGTAAGAGATTTTGGATTCATAAGTGTAGTTAAAAGTCATGAAATCAGGATAATATAGGAGAAAATCATCATGGAGAAAGGAGAGAAGAGCTAAGAAGTACAAGGTTTCAGAAAAATAGACATTCTCTTGAGTTCCTTTATCTAATGAATTCACTCAAAATTCATTGGCATAAGGGGGGAGTTCTCACATGGTTCAAGTCTTTTATTCATTCGTTCATGCATTTGTTTATTCAATGTTTACTGAATACCTAGGACTACAGATTGAGTATCCCTTATCTGAGTTGCTTGATTAAAAAAGTGGTTCAATTTCATATTTTTTTTCAGATTTTGGAATATTGCATTA
The DNA here is from genome assembly GCA_008086735.1 of Cheirogaleus medius. Classification (NCBI taxonomy): domain Eukaryota; kingdom Metazoa; phylum Chordata; class Mammalia; order Primates; family Cheirogaleidae; genus Cheirogaleus; species Cheirogaleus medius. The sequence continues at coordinate 1,569,167 of VBSM01000104.1, read as the reverse complement.
TATTATCAATTTGGCATTCCTAATCTGAACATCCAAAATCAAAAATTTTCCAATGAGCATTTCCTTTGAGTGTCACATTAGCTCTCAAGATGTTTTGGATTTTGGAGCATCTTGGATTTCATATTTTTGTATTAGGGATACTCACCTATACCAACTAATAATAGAAATACTGCCATCCCTTGGTATAAGTGGGGATTGGTACCAGACCTCCCAAATATACCAAAATCTACGCATACCCAAGTCCTGTTGTCAGCCCTGTGGAACCTGTGTGTATGAAAAGTTTGCCCTCTGTATACGCAGGTTTCACATCCTGTGAATACTGTATTTTTGATCTGTGTTAGGTGAAAAAAGCTCATGTAGAAGTAGACTGGCACAGTTCGAACCCGTGTTGTTCAAATGTCAACTGTATAAGGCTAGAGATGGCCTCTGCTTTCCTGGAGCTCACAATCAGGTGGGGAATGAGGACAGGTAAATGTTCAGCGGCAGAATGGTGTGATGCCTGCTGTGAGGAGGGCAGTACATTGTACTGTGGGAACAATAGGAGGTGGTGTCTAGTGTGACTTGGGGGAAGTCTTCAGAAAGCCCTCCTCATCTGAGACGTGAGGCATGAATGGAGTTAGTGGTGACAGGGCGTGGAGAGGGAAGTGTGCCGTGGCCCAGCGCTGGGCGAGGTTGGTAAGGGGCCAGGAGGGAAGCACCTGAGGCTGGCCAGCCCTCTGGGCTCTGTTGTGCCAGCGCCCCTGTTCCCTTGCTGTGCGAGAGCAGCCATAGCCGTAGGTGAGCACATGAGTGTGGCTGGGTTCCGATGACTCTTTATCTATGGTGACTGAAAGTTGCATAGAATTCTCATGTGTCATGAAGTAGTATTCTTATTTTTATATTTTTCAATGATTTAAAAATGTAAAATTCATTCTTAGCTTGTAGGCCATACAAAAACAGAGAGTTGGGGGCTAGACTTGGCCTTCAAGCTACAATTTGCTGCCTCTTAGTCTAGACACAAAGAGCAGCATGTGTGGAGGTTTAGTGACAAGAGAACACACAGGGGCTTCTGTAATGTCCTTTTCTTACTAGTCCCCTTGCCTCCATGATCTCCCTGTTCCCATCCACCCCAAGTGCGATCGCTGGGTACATCTGCCCGGTACCCCTTTCCCTGTTTCTGTGTTGTTCTGAAAAGCCTTCAGTGGTTCTCCCGGAAGGTATTCAAGGTCCTCCCTTCATTCTGCTTTGTTTGCTGCAACTTCCTTTCAGGGGAACTGGGGAAAATTCTGTTCCATTGACAGTAACATCGTATTTTAGATAAAATTGGGGATACTATAAACACTGACAGGCTTTCTAGGCCACTGCCCATTCCTGTATATGCACACATAGTTTGCCTGCATTCTCAGCTTTTTGTATATTTCCTGGAAAAGTTACTTTTGGATTAATTTACATATAGAAGTCCTATATTTTTATCTTATTTTTATCCTGCCACTTCAGGTATAGGGAAATAAATGAAAAAGTCTTCAAATGTTGACTTCTAAGGCTTTATTACCACAGACAGCTTCATTATGTTTGTGGAAATCTAGTATGCTTTGAAGGAATTAATCTAGCTTTACTTGCAATCTGTATGTGTTTACATAGAATGAACAAACATCACATTACGTTTCGTGAAAATTCAATTATTCCTGTCTCCAGGAAACATGTTCTTCTTAGTATTTAATTCTCAAGTAAGTCAGGGTGATGGTTCTTGAACTGTTGTAGGAATTGGGGATTTGGAGCTCACTGGACATCTTATAATCAGTGCAGGAGTGGCCAGTGGAGACTGTTCATCACTACAGCCTTGCATCTGTATCTGCGGTTACAGGGGACTTTGGGGTCATCTGTCTCTGTGGCATGGGGATAATATAAAATCCTCTCTAGATGTTTTTAAGAATTAAAAGCTGTAACATTAAGGATGCTATTCCACATGGTTAATATTTTATTTTGGAATTCATTATTCTTATATATGGTTTATTTATTTAGCAGCCATTTTTTGAGATTCTCCTGTGAACAAAGTACAATAAGAGGTGGAAAGGGTAAAAATTGGCTGGTATTCATTTTCTGTTTTGGTTCGTTGGACCTTACTTAACCACTAAGGATTGGTTTAAATGTTGCTTGTTTCTTGAAACGTTTCCTGATTCTGTATACAATTCCAGCAACTCCCACTGTATATTGTTATTGCAATTAAGCAATTATTTTATAGAAACATCTGTCACATATCACCACCATATATTTTATAGTTATATGATAGTTATTAAACTTACCCTTTTCTCCCACAAGACTCTAACTTCCTTGAAGGTAGGAACCATAATTAGTTCATTTTTGTTAGTGGTTGTGATATTAAAACATATTGAGGAAATGGTAAGTAGGGTTTTCAGTGGGCAGAGAGATGGGTGAAATGGCCTGGGGCGCACAGCCACCTAGGGGAACAATTTGAGTCAGGCTGAGGAGGTGGGTTACTTAGTCTTTGGGGATGAGGCATAGTTGGGGGTAGCATAGTACTAAGAGTTGAGTGTTGATCAGAAAGCCAGTGTGGGGGCTAGATCAGTAGGCACAGAGGCCATGCTTAAGGGTTTGGTGTGGGGCACCACTGAAAGTTTCTAAACAGAAATCATGTGGCGAGACCCACGTGGCCTCTCAGATCCTTCCTGCCCTGGCCTTTGCCTGCCTCTCTCACCTTCTCTCCTACTCTTGCCTGTAGATACTCCATGCCCTGAGGAGCTCTTGAATGTGCCACATTCACTCTGTTCAGTGTTTCCCAATGAGATCCTAGGCCTTCCTCGCACCCATTTGTCAAACTGTGCTATAGTTTGCTTATTGGTCTGCCTTTGCACAATTCACAATCTATTTAAGGGAGGAGGTCAGGTTTCTTTATTTCTTTGTCACCAGGGCTTCACACATGCCTAAGTTTTAGTGGGTACTCAGTAGACATTTATCGAACGCGTGGATGGGTAAATGCATTTTGGCACAAACCTCCACTTCTGGACTGAAAGGTAGATTGGATGGAGCAGAGATGGGAGGCAGTGAGATTGACCAGGAGCATTGTACCTAGGAGGGAAACATGTTTGAATTACGGCTGTGGCAGTAGAAATTCAAAGAAGGAAATAGATTCTAGAGATCTGGGGAAGTAGAACTGACAAGAGCCAGTGAGTATTGGATACAACAGATGCTGTGAAGGGCCAAGGGAAGCGGAAATGTTAGACAGGTGCTGGAAGCCCACCTGATCATGTCACTCTCTGGATGCTTTGTAGAGGGGTAGAGGAAGCTATTCCTTGCAGATTTGATTGAAAAATCAGCTTAACTGAGGATCAACTGCCTTGCTTTCAAAAACTCTACCTCCAAAGGTTGCACATAAGAGTAAATCGTGGAGCACCAAAGCATTCTTTGCTTAATTATTTAATTCATTTACAGATTTATTTACAATGCAGTTCTACAAAGGCTATGTGATAGTGACATCTATAGACATAGATATATCTGGATAAAACAAAAACTGAGGGACAAAAAGAAAATAAGAATGGGAAAATAATAAAGCTGGGTTAAGGTTGAAACAAAGAAATACATATTTCTTTCAATTACGACAATGAAACATAGATTTGGCTTTCAGCTGCCTAATGGTGAAAGGAAGGAAGGAAACATAATTAATTAATGCTATCTACAGTGTCTGTAAAGATAAAAACATGCTCATTTTTTTTTCAGGGGAAGCACAATATTCTTGACACGGAAAGCTGGGGAAAAAATTCCCCCTCATCTGAGGCAGAGTGTGTTCAAGAACAACAGTTGAATTTCAAAATGTGCTTTCTGACATTTCTTAAGTCTTTTCTTGCTAGTGTAATAGGCTTTGATTTGGTCTGTTTAACATGAAGTTAATTGAGAAAGATCTCTATAATCCAAATCCACAAATTATTTCCAAACCCCATTTTTTATCTTTTACCGATTGCTCCATTGGTGAGTAATACTTACAGCTCCTGTGCACACGGCAGATTGCCGGGTGCCCCAGATGGTACCAAGGTATGTAGGAATTTCTGAAGTTCACAGTGCCAGTGGGTAGTCTAGGCATAAACACATGGAAAGTATGTTAAATGCAAGAGTTGAATAATGAGCTAACTACATAGGAGAGCCAGTGAAGCTGTGTCTGATTCACTGCCATGTACGTGCTTAAATGTTAGATGGGGTCTGTGAATTTAGAAAGTGGCAAGACCACTGTGGACTGGAGGGACTGAGGGAGGTTTGAGAAGGAGGAATGATTTTTTTTTTTTTAATGAGAGCATCAATACTGCTATTACCTAATTTATACACTAAATTGGAAATTGAGTCATTAGTTGATCCTTTCAACAAACTTTGAATTTTAATACAGTCTTTAGAAACATCAAGTTCCTGATTTTTGATTTTTTATTTTTGCAAAGTGGTATGCCTAGTAGTTTTATCAGTACCATTTGGGTTATTAATTATTTGGGGCCCTCCCTTTTTTTAGACCCATGGACATGCTTTTCTGCTTTCCCTCCTAAATATTGAACTATCAAATAATCCTTACATCCTAATTTATGTTTATTTTTATTTCAAACTGTAGTGTTCTGAAAACATGAACATTTATTTTTTAAGGAATGATCATTTAACAGTCAACCCTGTCATGATAATCTCTGTATAATCTTTAGACTCTCATTGCTCTGAGGGTAAAGTCTCAAATCCTTAGCAACTATGTCTTTGGAGGCAGTGCCTACTCTGCTCTGGTCCTGATCACTTCTCTACCATATGGGCCCACCTTCTCCCTGGCACTTGGCATTCCTGCTGCTCAGGCCTTTCAGTTTTCTCTTCCTTTTGCTGGGGCTGCCTGTGCAAATCCAAAGACCCTATGGGACACTCCGGTAGCACCTGCATCTCTCTTCCATGGCAAGCATCACCACTGTAATGAACTGATTGTGATTATGTCTTTATTTAATGTCTCTCATTCTAGCCTCCCCTTCCTAAGACTATAAGTACCATGAGGACGAGTACTTTTTTGATTGTTTACCACTGACCCCCAGCATTTAGCACAATGCCAGGCACAGAGCTGGTGATCACATGTACTTGGTTTTGAACAACAGTGTCATTATGAGGAGGTTTCCTATTCTAGTCTTCATTCAAACTGTCTTGGTTATTGCTTATCTGTTATTTGTTTCTTACCCTGCAGATGGTTACCAAGCAGCTTTTTGATTTTTAAATCTTTGCAGAATATTCCAAAAAGCCCCTCCAAAGATGACACAAACCTCTATTTATTGCCTTTCAAAATATATACACTTTTAGTGCCAAGGGAACATTTTTGAAGCTTGGGTTTGTGTTAGTCTCCAGGGAGCCAGCGGGGGAAGGCCAGATTGTGAGAGTGTTGGTGGAGTAATGTCTGATGTAGTTTACTGAGCGATTTCAAAGCAGAGTAATGGAGGTAATCTTAGAAATTCTAAGCAGCAGTGTTGTAAAAGCACAGAGAGTGTTGCTTTCATTTCATTGACCTGAAATCGGGTCGTTTCCCCCATCCTACTTCTAATTTGTTTTTATTACCTTAATATTCTGTGTCATAGAGGGTCTAAACATCTTTAGAATAAAATTCTTTGGAGATCTATAAACTACTGTTTTCTGATTTCATTGCTCTTAATTATAGGGCACTGAAAATGTCAAAAACAGAGCTAATGTAGGATAGTAGAAAGAGCTTTATACTCAGCATCAGGAGATCTGGACAATAATTTTACAACTAAGTGATTACTCCCTGGCTGACTGTGTGGCCCTACAGGAATCCTTTGACATCTCTGAGCCTCAGTTTCTCATCTACAGAAGGAAACTATTAGAGGTGGTATTTAAGATAGTTAATAGTCTCAGTGGATACTTGCCTCCATGCATCAAATTTCATTTGTTCATTGCACAAATATTTATTGCACTCCTACTATGTGCCAGGTACTCTCCTAGGTGCTAGAGATACAGCAGAGTGCAAACAAATGAATATTCCTGCCTTCCTGGGGCTTGCATTCAGGAAGCACTTGAAGGGTTTGGTGTTTATGCAATCCCAGTTCATTAAAGGTTCCATTGGACTGACGGTTGTGGCCAGAGAATATGCTGAGTGAAGGGATGGACAGGGGCATTCAAGGCAGGACTTGAGAAGTGAAGCTCCATCCATCTTTGGCCGGTGGGAATGGACCCGCAGGACAGTTCCCATGGTCCCTGAAGGGTCAGCAGGGAGTACAGGATGATCCCCATCCCTTTCCCCATCCCCGTTCATCCTCACTTCCCGGTGGATGTGCCACCAGCACGACAGCAGGGAAAGGCAAGCTAAGGGTCTCTCACTTACCTTGTCTTGGTAAGAGTCTTCCCTGCTGTCAGATTTAGCTTCCAGTAGTGACATTCCAAATGCTTACGGTCTCTTACTGTCCGCAGGACAAAGTACAAATACACGTTTTTCCAGCCAAGCTCTAAGCCACCTTCCTCCCTTTCCCCTACACGTCTCCACAGCAGAAAGTGACTCATTATCTGTGCCTGCCAATACCTACCATCCCTGTCAGAGGACATGTGTGTGGAACGGCAGTGCCATCAGAGCCTGAACCTTCTCACCTGACGCTTGACTACTAGGATCGGGGATTGTTTCTCCTTCCCAGAACCTCCACAATCCTGCTGGACTGTCCACACCTGAGGGCAAGGGCTGGCTGACTTTCACTGATCTCATCTTCTGTGCTTAACACAATGCCTGACACATGCCTGATCCACTGAAATTGTTTATTGTGCAGACTGTTGCCATAATCTCCTGCGATATGTATCATATTTTATCTTTTGGTGTGGTTATTTCAGAATTATTTTAAACTTTCTAGATTTGAGCTGCTTGGCAGCAGGGCCCGTGTTTTATTTATTTTTTAATCCCCTGAAGCACCTGGTTCCTGGACTCCATGCATATTTAATGGCCTGAAATAAACAGAATTTAATTCCTGGATAGTTGAATTTGAAAGGTGGAAATAAGCATATGGTTTTTGTTTCGGTTTCTCTGGGGGAAACTGAGTCAAAGAAAAATAAATAACTTACGAGCTGATGTGTCAGCCAGGGCTTAAAATCAAGGATGTAACTGAGAGATCAGAAAGAAATTCAGCAATAAAAGCATTATGATTTTGAAAAGCTTCCAAATTGCTCCTTTCAGAAGTGTTTCCTACCTTTCACACGCAGATCTTTCATACAAATTATGCCTTGTTTGCTGGAAAGCCTCCGAAGCTGAACAGGTTTGCTTTGGCATTGGTGGAGGCCATGCCTGAAGGGAGAGGAGACATCGCTCTTGTGTGGTGTTCTCATGGCTGTTGTGGTTCTTCTGCTCAGCCCTCTCCTGCGAGGGACTTGATCAGCTCCAGGGCGCAGCTTGTGTGTTTGCTCTGACGGCCAAGTCCCTTTGGCTACCTTCCCCCTGGCTCTGCTTTGGCCTCACTCTGCCTTCTGCTCCTCGGATCTGTCTAGGTTTAGTCCTTATCATCATTTACAGCGAGGCCTGCCCACGGCTGGAAATGCAGCCCTGGCTTGGCAAGAAAGGGGTCTGGGTAAGAATGGGCTGTACTGTGCATGAAAGACCTGAGGCCCTGCCAGGGCTAAGGAAGCCAGAAACCCGGATTGGAGGCTGGCCATCCTGCCCAGGGTGAGGACCACTGTAGCCCAAGAAGGAGCACGTTCTCCAGCCCCTCAGCCAGCCAGACCAAGAGCCTCCGTAGTCTAAAACAGCTCATGAATCCACACTTGGAAAGAGCATGCGGTGATCTGGATCCACACCCCCAACTGCTAATAATAGTGAATTATTAAGAGTATAAAATGAGGATCTTGTTTTCCACATAGAGATCAGACCCATCAGCCCTTGGGCAGTTATGTAACTTACCTGGCACACATGGGTGACATTGAGGCTGGCACTTCCGACCTGCTAGGCAAAGACATTTTTATTGTTTCTTCTACTTCCTCAAAATGTCTATTATTTCTTATTTCTAGGAATAGCAGGGAGTAAAGGATTATTTATTTCCCTTGATATTTTTCATTTCAAGAATCAACATGGGCAGATTTACAGTGTTCACAAACATGCTGGTAGCAATTTGATTGCAGAAAGAATTAAATTTTGCTCAGACAAGTGCAAATTTGTCTGTTGTGGTGAGAAGGGCCATGCCTGTGTAAATGGTGCAATTCTATCCTGAAGATAGATTTGAACAGGAATGGTGGTAATAGTTTTTATTCTTCTTTTGTTCTCTCAGTTGCATTAGATTAAAAATCAAAGCATGAAATATATTAATTTGACTAAATGGATCTGTTACTACAAGACACTTTGCTTTGTACAACGTTTACATTGATTCCTCTCCCACAATGTTGACCAGAACCAGTGACACTGGTCCATGTGGGCAGCATTGAGGGAAATGTGATTCCTCTGAGAGCAGTCAAAAAATCTGCTTCTTGGACCTACATTACTTCTAAGAAAAACAAATTAGTTTTATATATTTTTAGAAATGGTGACTCTTGGATACTTCAGAAACAAATTTGAATTTAGGCCATCTAATTAACCTTTAGCTGCAAATGTTGGTATTTTCACAACTCTTTTAGATAGAGATAGTTGTTAGTGGTTGTTTTAAACTTATTTCAGATCCTTTATCTCCAAAAAACAATTTATGATTTCTTTAATTTGACCCCAAGTATTCTGGAATATTGCTTTTTATATCTGATTTTCTTGTATTGCTCTAGCTGCAGTTTTATTGGAGCTTCTTTCCTCTTTTGTGCTCTTGGCTCATGGTGACCAGGCCACCTTCACAGATGTGAGTGGGAAGTGTCCAGCTGCATGCTGCCCATGTTAATGCGCCAGAGCACTTGACCTCAGAATGATGCAGAGGATCCATGTCACTGCCTTTTCTTCTTCCTTTACTCCTTTTAAAAAGACTTTTTTCTTTTTATTAAAGTTTATTCACATTCTAGTTTGAAGAGTCAATAGTTCTACAAGGTTTAGTACCAAACCCCAGCAATCCCCCAGACACCCTCCTCCACTTCCCTCCTTCCCATGTCCTCCTCCCTAGAGGCGGCCAGTTTCAACTCTTATAGCTGAGTCTTTGCATCACTCCCTGTGTCTCTAAGTGGCATGCTCATATGGGTCCTTCTTGATTTCTTCCCATTTAAAATTTTCTCTTTTGATTATGTAATATGAAATATGAGGACTTAGCCATTTCTTCTTTATCCTAGCACCAAAACAACTAAGAGGCACCTTTTTCATCCCCCTAACTTCTCTACAGTTACAGTGTATTTGGAGATAGGTCAGTGCTCTGCGTTGGAGTATGTTGACTGATGCTATTCACAGGTGAAATATTTGTAGACTGTGATGACCTTTTCTCTGTCACAAAACTTTTTCATTAGCCTTTTTTTGTTTGCTTAGTTTTTCTTTTCCTTTTTCTTTTTCCTTTTTTCTTTTCAGACAGAGTCTTATTCTGTCATCCGCCCGGGCTAGAGTGCCGTGGCATCAGCCTAGCTCACAGCAACTTCAAACTCCTGACTGGGCTCAAGCGATCCTCTTGCCTCAGCCTCTCGAGTAGCTGGGACTACAGGCAGACATCACTGCTCCCAGCTAATTTTTTCTATTTTTTGTAGAGATGGGGTCTTGCTCTTGCTCAGGCTCGTCTCAAACTCCTGACCTCAAGTGATCATCCAGCCTTAGCTCCCAGAGTGCTGGGATTACAGGCGTGAGCCACCGTACCCACCCTGTTTGCTTAATTTTCTGTATACTTTTCACTAATGCAAAATCACTAATGCAATAATACTCTCTGCAAATTGTCCAAACTTACTTTCAATACATTCACATCTATTATTCTATTTGTTTGATCTTTTGGAAATGTCTGTCCCAGAGCCTTCTGACCTGCTCCTATCTGGGCAGGCTTATCTCTACACCTGGCGCTCAGCTATCATCTTGGGGTCTCTCTTTGTCCTACTCTTGGAAATGCTTTGTGTTGCTCTTTTGTGTGAGTATACTCCTTCTTATGTCTTCCTGTGTATTATATTATTCAGGGGTTCAGTTGGAGGAGACAGAAACCACACTAGCTATTTTAAACAAAAAGAGGCTTAAAACAGAGATTAGTTGCCTTCCCAATTATTGGAAGGGCCAGGGGAATGGGTTTGGGACTAGTTGCAGTGATGCCCCAGAACCACACAGCTGCCCTGACCTGCCAGGGCTGCTAGTTTTTCTGCTGCCTTAGGATGGGAGGGAGTCAGGAGACCACCTCTGTGACTGTTTACTTCAAGAACATTCTGCTATAGCTACAGTCCAAGGATCAAAACCTTGCATTGCAGCTACTGTCTCTTGATATCCATGAAGCTGGTGACTGGCGCCTGGAACACTTACAGAAAAATCTAGTAGTCCCCTGCCATGCTGACCAGCAGAGAAAGGCAAAGCTGCAGAGGGATGGCCTCCACTTCTGTTTCCCAAGTCTTGCTTCAGCACATCTAATTGGAGGAACATAGTTTACTCAGGGAACCCAGTTGTCAGGAATGCTGGGTAGTATTTCCTGTTCCGGGCTTTGCAGTACATAAAGGCGGGAGAAGTGGAAGTGAATGCTGAGTACCATTCCACTCTGCACACCATACTGGGATGTGTGTGTGTGTGTGTACACTCTTGTTTTGATGGACCTTATCCTGCAGTCCAGTGCCTTTCTTAGAAAGGATATGTAGGAAGCAATTTTCTTGAATCCTTGCACACCTGGAAGTAATTTAGTCTGTCTTTACGTTTGCACAGTAATTTGTCAGGGTATGACTTTTTTTGTGAAAATCTTTTTACTTTAGAATGTTCAACATTGTTGTATACATTCCAGTGTTCCTGTTTAGAATTCGGAAAACATTTCAATTTCTGATCATTTCTTTGTACCCAGTTTTTTCCCCAGGAACTTAAAAAAAATTTTAATAGCTTTGAAGAAAAATTTACATAACATAAAATTTACGCACTGTAAGTATACAATTCAAGGATTATTTACTAAATTTATGGGGTTTTGCAGCCATCACCACAATTCACGCTTAAGAACATTTCCATTACCCTAAACAGTTTCCTCATGCCCAATTGCAGCGATCATTACCCTCTCCCCTACCCCCAAGCTCCAAACCCAGGCAACCACTGCTCTACTTTCTTCTCTATAGATTTGTCTTTTCTAGACATCTTACATAAATGTAATCATACAATATGTAGTCTTTTGTATTTGTTTTTTCACTCAGCATGTTTTCCAGCTCATCATATTAGCATGCTGTGGTAGTTTGTTCTTTATTTTTGTTGAATAGTATTGTATACATTGTATTTATCCATTTACCAGTTGATATGTCTTTAGATTGTTTTTGGTTTTCATCTGTAATGAATAATGCTGTATGAATATTTATGTACAAAGTCTTTGTGTGGACATATGATTTCATTTCTCTTGGGTAGATACCCAGGAAATAGATCTGCTGGGTTGTTTGGAAAGCTTATGATTGACTTTTTAAGAAACTGCAAATTGTTTTCTAAACTGACGGTACCATTTTATATGCCTGCCAACAATGTATGAGGATTCTAGTTTCTCTGTATCTTCACCAACACTTTGCATTATCTGACTTTTTGAGATAGCCATTCCAATGGGCATGTAGAGGTATGTCCTGATAGTTTTAATTTATATTTTCCTTATGAATACTGATATTAAGCATCTTTTCATGTGCTTATTAGCTAATTGTGTGTCTTTTCTGGTGAAATGTCTATTCTCATGCTTTCCTCATTTTTGATTGGAATGTCTCATTATATAAGAGTTATTTATATGTATTCTGGATATGAGGTCTTTATTATATATATGATTTGTATATATTTGTTCCTAGTCTGTGACTTGTCTTTTTATTAGTAGTGTCTTTTGAAGTACAATAGTTTTAAATTTTGATGAAATCTAATTTATCATTTTTTTTCCTTGTATGTGTCATGTTTTTGGTTGGTACCTAAGAATTCTTTGACTAACACAAGTCAGAATGATTTTCTCCTACATTATTTTCTAGAAGTTTGTTTTATCTCTTGTGTTTAGGTGTATGATCCATTTTGATTTAAATTTTGTTTATGGTATAAGGAAAGATTCTAAATTCATCTTTTTGAATGTATATTCCATTTGTCCCAGAACCATTTGTTGAGAAGACTATTCCTCTCTTGTTGAATTGTCTTGATATCTTTGTTGAACATCTATATATAGTACCACACAGTCTTGACTATAATAGCTTTATAGCATATTTTAAAATTGGACAGTATAAGTTCTGAAACTTTGTTCTTTTTTCAAAATTCTTTTGGCTATTCTAGCTCCTTTGTATGTGTTTTGTTTTGTTTGAGACAGAGTTTTGCTTTGTCGCCCAGGCTAGAGTGCCGTGGCATCTGCCTACCTCACAGCAACCTGAAATTCCTGTGCCCAAGCAATCCTCCTGCCTCAGCCTCTGGAGTAGCTGAGACTACAGGCATGAGCTACCATGCCCAGGTAACTTTTTCTATTTTTAGTCGCTCAGCTAATTTTTTTTTTTTTTCTATTTTTTAGTAGAGATGGGGTCTACATCTTTCTCAGGCTGGTCTTGAACTCCTGAGCTCAAGCGACCCTCCCTCGTTAGCCTCCCAGAGTGCTAGGATTATAGGCGTGAGCTCCCAGCCTCTTTTGTGTTTCAATACAAATTTTAGAATCAGCTTGTCAATTTTGTTTTTAAAAGCCCATTGGGGTTTTGTTAGGAATTGCATTGAATCAGTAGATCATTTTGGGGGAAAATTGCCATCTTAATAGTCTTGAGTTAACATGGAATGTCTCCACATTTATTCAGATCAGAGGTTGGCAAACTTAAAGGGCTAGGTAGTAAACTGTTTTATTCTGTGTGTCATGTAGTCTCTATGACAGCTACTCAGCTCTGCTATTGTAGAGGGAAAGTAGCATGGACAGTAAGCAGAGCTGGGTTACAGTAACACTTTATTTACAAAAAATGGAGACTGGACCATGGACCTCAGACTTCATCATCTTTAATTTCTTTCAGCAGTGTTTTGTAGTTTTCAGTATATCAGTCTTTTCAGATTCTTCATTCCTAGTACATAGAAATATGATTGATTTTTATATATTAATCTTGTTTCCTGTGACCTTGCTAAACTTGTTTATTAGTTCTAGAAGGTTTTGTGGATTCCTGTGACTTTTTAGGTACCTTTTTTTGGCCTTGTGTTCTGAAACCTCAACATTATATACCTTGGTGTGGATCTACTTTCATCCATTGTGTGAGCTGACTTTCTTGTTATCTGTAAGAAAACCAACTGAGGAATTCCTTTTATGAGTTTAGGGGGTTTGTTTTGTACCCTTGTCTTTGTACAGAAAAAGAAAGAGCACAAATATTTTACTATGCCTTTACTGAAAATATCATAGGAAAAATTTACAACAATAATAGGTGTGATAAAACTTTAATAATACAGATTATCTGTAGATTTCATTTCTTGTGCCTGTGGCATAAATATATCAACAGCATTATGAACAGATTTGTTTTCTATAAAAAAAGCTAGATTGAGGCACTTAGCACATGCCATTTTTCTGTTGCTTCTGTGCACGAAAACTGCTTTAGTGATTCTGCATGGTAGAGTCCCGTAACAGCATGTTTCAACCCTAAATTGCTTTTCGTTTTCATTTCCTTTGGTTTACATTACTGATTTCCTTTCTTCCCTCCCCCCAATAACAGCCTTCTTAAAGGGAAGGAATAGAAAAGTCTTTACTGTGATAATGCAATCATGCTAATATCTTCAGGCACAAGAAGTTTCATAAGGGGTTATCCTAGTGTAGGTAATTCATGCGAGGCACTGTGGGATAAATCAAGATTTAGCCTCTGACCTTAAGCATATGCATCTGGTTGCATTTCTCCATCTTTCTGTAAAGGAGTGTGATAGTAAACTAGGCCATAGAGATCTCTTTGAGGTTTAGTGATAATTTTAGTGATTATTGTTCATTTATTCATTCATTAACTTATTAATCAATTTATTCAGCAATATTATATGCTGTTTCCTAGAAATGCAAAGGAAAGTTAAAGGGCCAGGGTTCCATTTGGGATAGACAGAAATAGTTTCTTAGGTTGCCACTCCCCTGAGCTTAAGGAGCAGACTGTGACTCAGCAGAGCAGCTGGGTTGGTCAGCAGCTGGTTCTACCATATGTACAGGCCTCACACTCCCAAGTATGAACAGTCATGACCTTGACTGGCTCTCAGGCCAATGTCAAGTACATCAGGGCAGTCTGGGTGGAGTCACTGGAATTCCCGGGCTGTCTTCTAGCCTATCCCCTGTTCCTCCTCACTATTCAGGATATGTTAGGGGAAAAGAGCTTCTGTCAGAGTCATGCTTTGCTGAACCTACCAGATTGCTTTGTCATTTTGCCACTTCTCTATTTCAAACACCCTCCCTACCTTTATTTAATTGTCATTGATGGGAACATTACTTAATAGTGCTCAACTTTTCCTCAACCTATTAGATATCTATTTTCCTCTTTCATTTATAAGCTCTTATAATACTGGGATCATATGTAGTATTTTCCTATAACTGTGAAATCAGCAGCAGACCAGCATTCCTTACACCTTTTTATAATACTTGAAAAAATTCATAATGCACAGTAACCCCAAACCAGGGGAAAGTATCTCTTCTGTAGACTTAAAGAAGAAAGAAAAAGGAAAACATTGACTTCTTTGATGTGGTCAAAGACTTCATCATGTGTTTAGCAAAATGGCCATCTTTCTACAAAAAAGCTGATCTATCTTTTGAAGAGTCCTTGAAGATACAGCTAGAGGAGTCATGTAGACTGCAGTATGAGGGCATTGGGTTAGACATAAGGAAGACTTTCTAGCCTGTGGAGATTGGGGAGGTTGAACTTTTAAAACTTAGTGAGTAGATTTTTCTCTCCTGGGCATATTTTAAATATAGGCCTCTTGAAAGGAGAAGATTTATGGAACGTCTCTGGGCAAACCCATTCTAACACCAAGTGTTTCTCAAATCTATTTATTTAAAAGCAATAGGAGGAAAAAAATGGCTTTTAACTCTTAATTTTTTGTAGTTGTGGTAGGATGCAGACTGAACATGTATTCATCTTCAGTGACTATGTCAGTTAAGCCTATGTCATTTGAAAAACTAAACACAATGAGAAGAATGAGAGAACAGTTAGCAGGGTGGTTGATGTTGTTTTGTGTTTGCTTTGTTTGTTTCTCCATTTTATGTTAACTAAGTTAACATTTAAAGTTAACTTAGTCTGAGCACCCTGCTAGTCTTATCTACATATTATAGCTTATTCATAATTTTGCATTGGCTTCTAACTAAAACTAGACGAGCCTAATACCTTGCTGCTATGGCAGAGCTATTATACTAGCTTTAGACTACATCCCCAATCGATTTTCTGTTTTTACTTAGGACTCATTAAAGACCCCTGCTAAGTCTTTCCATTTATGTGTTTCATTCCCATTAACTCTGCACAGATGGACACACCTCTAATTCTCAATCCGGTGATACCTTTTGTAGCTATTTCAGCCTAAGAGCACCTGTGAAAACCAGTTCTTTAGCCTTTTGTATCTGTCAGAAATTGACAAGCACTAGGAGACATCTTTTTTTTCTCTTATAGATATAAAAAGTCCATTTATTAGAAGTTTTTTAGTTTATCATTAGCTTTTCTACTTTTTCAATTTTAACATGTATATATCATAAATACCTCTTCATAGCCATATTCTTTTTTAAAAAAAAAATACTATTGATTCCTCCTATCCAGATTCTTCCCGGTTCTACAATGCTTCCATTGTAGAGGAATCAAGCTTATCTTTATTTTTAACATACCTCATTAACCCTACAGTCAGTAACCCTTAGCAGTTCATACCTGCCCATTTTTTCTGACCCTTAAATATGTCTGAAGCCTCATTCCTCACACATAACTCCTGCACAGTTCTTTCCTTTCAATCATGATGGATAATGTGCAGCTCTCTGGATCCTCCTCTCTTTGCCCCTGTAACTGCACACAGGCCACTACCTCTGTCTGTAGTCTCACCCCACCCGCCTTAAATTCTACTCATCCTTGAAGTTTTAACCTGGTTCACTGATCCTATTTCTGCCTCCATTGTCATTCTTATCCCCACCGCAGGCCAAGAAGGGGCCTTTCTTTGTATTTCTAAAATGCTCTGTGTACATCTCTCCAATGCCACTGCCACACCAGTGTGATTTCTGAGTTTCTTTGTTAAATGGTTTTAACTACAAAAAATTAAGTAGTTAAAATCCAGTTTTTTCCTTCTCTTTTAAATAAATAGATTTGAGAAATACCTGGGGTTAGAGTGGATTTGTCAAGAGATGTTCCATAAAGAAAGTTTGAGCATAAGAATTAGATCATTCCTGCATACCCAACTAAAACAAAGTGGAGAAGCTGGGTGGAAGAAAAGTACTCAGGGTATAAAACATTACTGCAAAAATGTATTCTCTGTAAACCTGACTACTGAAACTGCTTGTAACCTGAAACCAATTTTATCTATAGCTTGCTGCAACTCTAGGACTAATTTTGCCTACTACCTTTGCCTACCAATCAGAGCTTGCCAGCTCTCCAAAGAATGATGTGTAACATTTCTACTTTTGTGTAAAACCTCCAACCTTCTCTTTGTTCCTTATAGATACCACTTTCAGTTCATGCTGGAGACTCTGTCTCCCTGGTTTGCAAACTGATACTGCCAGTGAAATTCTCCGCCGTCCATATGTTCCTTTGGACGACATTCTCCCGTTTTCCCCACTGGATTTTGAGCTCCTTAAAGGCAAGAACTGTGTCTTAGTCAACCTTGTACCCCTAGGATTAGCTCTGAAAACATAATCAACAAATGTTTGGGGGAAGAAGGTAAGGTAGTATGTTATATACCACATTGGAGGTTTATTTAATTATTATTCCCTGGTTTGTTTCAGTTTCACATCAACCCAGAGAATGTGAGACTTCATAATAGTCCTGATGGCGCCCACTCATCCAGGCAGTGGCCAGTCTCAGGCCTGCTGGGAAAGCGACTCAGCTATTAATGCAGTGATTTTCAAACCTGGGGAGCTTGATAAAGATGCACATCCTCCCAGAGATTCAGATTCAGGCTGTGTGTGCAGTGTCTGGTATCTGCAGTCTGAAGTGGCACCTCTAGTGATTCTGGTGCAGGAGCTTGTTAGCTACCCTCTGAGAAGCGCTGCGTTTGGGAATGGAGCCCACTTAGAGTCAGCGGCCTGTGCTGGCTCCTCTGTGGGTTCTTTGAACCCATGAGCACATGGACACCTCAGCCATATGCTGCAGTGACTTCTCTCTTTACTGGCACAGCCTGTGACCTTCTTGGCAGGAATGGTAAGAGGCACGTATTCTTCAGTTCATGCAACAGATGTGTTCCTGAAAAGTTGAATACAAATTAAAGTTTTATAAAGGAACAATGGGATACCTGCAGTGAATTCTTTTATAATTTGAATAATCATTCCTTGATTTATTGGTTGTTAAGGCCTATATTTTTAAAAATTAGTTTGTTTAAATTAAAAGTTTCTAAATTCTAAATTTAAATTTTTTTGTCTGTAAAATTTAATAATTGATTCTTTTCCCTAGGTGGCCACCCATTCTTAACCAATCCTTAAATGGATGTTTTAAGGTTTAAGTAACAACATTTTACTGCAATTGAAGAATTACTTTGGAAGTTTCAGAAGCCCTAATTCAGGGACCATTCCATTTCTGAGAAGTCCTTCATGATCATTGCCCGAGCAGGTTCTCATTGTAGTATCTTGTGAGCTAGTAGCATTGGCCCATGAAAAAATTTTAGATGATGAAATAAGATACAATTGGTCTGAACTGTTAATAACATATTCTTCAGTGATCTGCTTTCACAGTCATCTTTGCTAGATCCTTGTCCTTTGCCAGCTCCTCAGAATGTGGGTTTTTGGACCCTCATTCCCACACATGCATGCTCTAGCTGAACAATCTAAGTTTTTTCAGGAGTTTCCATTCCCTACTATGAAGGCATCTGGCAAATCATTTAACCACCTCATGGCCAAGTTTTCTCATTGTAAATTAATGAGAGTGAGCTGCCGTCTACTTTTCTTTTGTAGGCTGTGAATATTCACATGGTATTCTGGGCTCAATGAGAAAGAGAACAAGAAAAAAGGTATCTTTGTTACATATAAAATAGTAGCTATCAAATGAATATGAGTTCCACTTCCCCCCTTCCTACTTACTAAGCACAGACCACCACATTTCCCTCCTACTCTCAGAGACGCTGCCTAGTTTTTAGAGTGTGCATCTCAGTGTGAGATTAGTATCTGTGCGTGGTAGCACTTTCTCTGTGTCTTTCTCCGGACTTTGACTTGGGTGGGTTTTATCCTAACTCCTTGTTCAGAGGGCAGCCTTCTTGAGGGGAGTGTGCCTGCCTGTCTTAACTCTCCAGGTACCTCTAGTACCTGGTAAATAGAAGGTACTAAAAACAATTAGTTAATAACATGAATTGAACTATAATAACTTGGTCAGTTTATTTGGAAAGGTGGTTTCTGCTGGTTTCATGTAGTTAAGAACAGAGCTGAGGAGTCAAACTGCTAGGTTCTAGTAATGCTCTGTTGTTTGCCATCTGGAGAAAGTTGAACAAGTTATTTAGCCTCCTTGTGCCTCAATTTCCTTGTCTGGTAAAATGGGGATGATAATACTAATGTTTATCTCTTAGAGTTCTGGAGAAGATTAAAGAAGATTATATATGTAAACCATTTAGAATAGTTGTTGGCACATGGTTGCCTTTTGATAAATGTTAGTTTGATAATGATGATAGTCAATATCATTATTGGCATTGATATTAATATATTAATATTTCCCTAGAAGTCTGTGTTCCCTCATTAGTAAAATAAATGAAGATGGTCTAAAAGATTATTTCTAAGACCTTATGCCTTTACCATTTTATGGCTTTATGACTTTAAATGTGCCCTTTGATGACCGTAGGTGTTCACTGCCTTCAGAAAGCCGTCAGAAGGGAGTGATAAGCCATGCTCCAAAATATTTATATTTTTAATAGTAAACTTCATAATGTCATTAAATAGAATATATATTGGTGCAATGGTTATCATCCATTTTCCTGACTGAGAGACTAAGGCCAGTAGTAAAAACCTACAGCCACCAAACATCAGAGCAGGAAGGGACTTGAGAGCATCATGTCCATTCTCAGCAGAAAGTCTGTGATATTCTCAACTCAAGAGTCTGGTGATATGTTACACACATCAAGATAAACTCTTTTAAGAGCTTCAATGCCATGGAAACTCTTTGTGTCAGCAACATCAAAGCCCATGATTTTCTAGATGGCATTTCTCATCCTATAGTACACTGCAAAGTAATATTTCTAAGGTGTGAAAGATTGCACGTCTGTAGTACCAGGATTAGTTTAAAATTTCAGAGCATACCAAACAGATCTTTTTTCCCTGGACTGGTAAGAGGAAACAAAATAACCATATAATGAAAGGAAGAGACAATGTGTGATGGTAAAGTAATGTTGCATCTTATTAGAATAATTGAACTCTCTTTCATATTGTCATCAAGTACCTCATATTTAAAAGATAACTACTTAAGGAGAATCCATAATATTATAGAAATAATACTTATTTCCTGAAATATAATTTGATCAGAAATCTTTAAATCTGTTTCAAAGAGGGCCATTTCAGTCAGAAAATGTAATGATGCCATTCTGAATACCAGTGTTGGATCTCTCATCTTTTTCCTATGTCTGCAGAATGGGTTACAGATTCCCTACATAACTGGCAATCCATTCCATTTCCTAACAATTAGCAAATTATTCATACTTTCCACAAGAGTAGGATGCCTATGATGCTATAGTCATTTTCTGATCTTATATAGGAAAATGATAGACAAGAATGAAAAGATGATTACATTTGTCTTTATAGGATGAGTGTGGGGCACGTACCTGTATAGTCCATGTCCTTTCTGAAGGATGAAAGGTTTCTGTATCTGGAATTTGTATCTGTATAATGTAGATGTGTATTTGACTTGGCATCTTATAACCCCCTTTTCTGGCTGCTGTGTAACAGGAAAAATTTGACAGTATGTCTTCCTGCCAATCTCAGTCTGCTGGAATCTAGTCCTTTCACTCTGATGAGGGCTGAGTCCCTAAAAAGGGTCCAAGACTGATGTGCATCCCTCACACAGATGTCTTGACAGTACCAGTCTTTAACCATTGCCACTTACACTGACTATTTCTTGGGGACACTCGGTGTCAGGCCCGCAGTCAGCTGCCCAACCGAGTCCTGTGTTGTTTTCCTACATGCAGCTATCACCACTCCGCTGGCTCGCTGAGGCACCTCTCCTGTGCACAGCTGTGCTGTCCTGAGCCCACTCTGTTCATGCCAGTGCATGGAGGAACCACTCTTCCTTCCCATTGTGCAGAGCCCCAGGCACACCTCATATCCTTGCTCTGTGTCCCTGGGTTGGGGGGAGGGTGCAGTAGCTAATCCCTCCTTTGAATTCCTTCTTGGCCTTCTCCCTGGACAAGTGCTCAGAGCTCAGAAAACCCCTTCTCCCCACTCCAGCATGTCAGATCCAGCAGCTAGCTGCTAACTGCCGCTCCAGCAACTCACAAACTATCTGCCAGCCCTGGAATTCGGTCATGTAGAATATTCTGTACACTGGTCCTGGCCTCCCTCATTGGAACTGGGTTTCTGTCAGTGATCGGACTCAGTTCAAGGGTAAATTGACGATGTCCTATGAAAAAAATAAAAGGTGGTAGGAAAATATGTGGTCCTTGCTTCTACAAACATAAAGTTTGGGTTTGGAGGAGGAAATATATAAGATAAACAGGGCTTTCACAATTTTTGTTTTTATTTTAAAGGAGCTAGTTTCCAGAATTTGATTCTACTCGTTGTTCTTCAATATAGCTTAATGGATAACTTTTGTGGGTTTAGAATTTAGAGGACCTGCATTTGAATTCTTCTTTTGTCATTTGTGTGACCTTACACAAGATACTTACCTCTCTGAGCCTCATTCTTCTATCTCAACAATAAGGATAATATTGGTACTTACCTTGAAGAATTGCAAAAATTAAAGAACGATGTGTGTAGATCACTTGAAACAGTTTCTGATACAGAATAAAAGTTAATGAATATTAGACTTTCATATGTTATTATCTAGTATATTGTTATCACTATTCTATTACAAACATCTTTCCAAAAGGAATTAATTTTTAATAAAGAAGCAGAATTTCTTTAATACAGTCAGCCCACCATATCCACAGGGTCCACATCCACAGATTCAACCTACCCTGGGTGGAAAATATTTGAGAAAGAAACCAAGAGTACAACAATTAAAAATAGTACAAGTAAAAAACAATACAGTATAATAACTATTTAAATAGCATTTACATTGTATTAGGTATTATAAGTAATCTAGAGATAATTTAAAGTATGTAGGAGGATGTGTATATGTTAAATGCTAATATTACATCATTTTATATCAGGGAATTGAACATCCTTGGATTTTGGTATCTAAGGGGCATGCTGGAACCAAGCCCCTGTGGGTACTGAAGGATGACTGTATACTGCTTAATTTCTAAGCTAAACTTGTATTTACAATTGTATTAATATAAATGTTATATCATCATTTACATGATGGAAAAAAGAATAAAAGTAAGGTTCAGATTGATTTATTTTCTTCTCTATAATTTTTTATTATAATAACTAATAAGTACATATGAGCTCAAAAGTGGGTCTGTTCTGTAGAGTTTGTTTTGTTTAGTTTTTTATGGGTCTGGGTTTGCTCAAATTAAACTCAGAAACAAAGTTGGGAGCTAACTAGGTGCTATGATTGCTAAAAATTGCAAGAAAAATGGTATTTTCTGACTTTTCTAGAATATAGACCAATCGATAAGATCTTCTAGGTGTCATTGTCCTGGATGAATGTAAGAGGAAGACAAGAAACTCCTTTTTTTATCTTTTTAATGTGTGTTCGTGATGCAAAATTGAGCACCTGGACCTCTCTCACTGCTGTAAATAACCTCAGGTAATCTTGGTACAGAAATATGTTGTTTATAACAGCCAGCCTATTGTTAATCTGTTCTCTTCCTCTTCCCTTGCCCCTTTCATCTTGTTCTTACTGATCAGAAAACGCTTTCTAAGCCAGAGAATAAGAGTTATATGTTAACAATAAGTGAACCCCATTGCAGGGTTTGCGATGCTGGGAGACTGACCTAGAAGCAGCAGTAGAGGGCGCTCAGCCACTCATTTCATACTAACGGCGTCTGCACCAAACATCTTTCATTTGAGGAGCTAAAAATGAATTGTACGTATTAATTAAGCCTTGCTAAGGCCTTGTTCAGTGATCCAGTGCTAAGTGCCTAAAATAAGTAGATCTTATTTTAATCTTGGGGAACCTGGGTGTAAGAGGGAATTTTCTAAGACTCCATAGGATGAGTCAGAAATTCAGTAAAAACCCAGGAATCCTTACTTTTCTATACTCTGGCTAATATCCCAAATGTCCTTTCATTTAGGAAGAACCAAAGGAAACCCCCAAGAGTTTTAATTTCCTCTTGAACAGTTCCTTTAGTGAAACGTATATGATGAGATGTATGCTTCAAATAAGTTACCCACAACACTGTACCACCTATTTTAAAATTAATCCCTTTTGGTAGATAGCTATTCCAGTGGCTCTTTGCTTTCAACCAACAAAGACCCTTAAGAAAGGGAAAATGAAAAATAAATAGCATTCCTGGAATCCCATTGCCTAGTAGCATTGCCAAACTCATGTGATCTTGTTCGCTCATATTATGTGATGATTAGAGCAGGGCTTCAATCAGCTGGATGATTCCCCAAGGCAGGGTCTTGTCCCACCAGCGCACATGGCGCGCCCCGTCTGACACCAGGGCGACTTGAGAATTGAGCCCAGGGAAGCTGCAGTGTGGTGCAGCAGATGCGCACTGGTGGTTGCCATGGAGATCGCTAATACTGCTGAAACTCAAAGAAAGGGCACTTGCTGCAGCTCAGGAGCCTGCCTGAAAATGAATGAGAAACAAGCAGAATTCAGAATAGCCGCTCAGCTTCTTGTCCCACATGGAGTTTTAATTTCCTTTTCTTTCCTCTGAGTCTTCCTTTTTCAAAGAATAAATTGAAACAGGGCTATATTATACATGCTCAGGCCCCCCCTCACCTCTTCGCCACCTGACATATCCCTAGAATAGATGTATATTAATGACGACGCATGACTAATAGGATTGGGGTTGGGGGCTGGGGTGAGGCGTGTGGTGGCCCTTCTGGAGCTTGTGGGCCGCTTGTCACCGGGGTTTAGTAGGCACCTTGGGATTTGTCTGCAGCATATGCACTGCTGTTAATGATTGAAAAATTACCACAACAATTAGTCATGGATCGCTGAAGGCAGAGCCTCCAAATGATGGACAATGTGATTAAATCTATGTATGTGACAATTAACTCTCCTGCAGGTTTATCCACCAAGGAGGGTGCCCTAGGGGTGAGAGCAAAGGGGAATGAGAAGGAGGAAAAATGGGATAACAAAAAGGAGTAGGAGAGAATAATGCTGCAGAAGGGATCTGATACAGCTGGCACTATTGGTTTTAATCTGATCCTGAATTAATCACGGTTTGATTAATCCTGGTTTTATTACACCTTTCTATTGCCCATTTATTTATAACTCCTTTAATTTTATGGAGGCATGACTGATTAAATTCTGCCCATTCCATGTTTTTTAAATTTTAAAATCAGGTCTCTCTATTTAATGCGATGTTCTAGGTGGTCCAAGGTGCAATTATCTTGTAAAATCTAAGTAGGCACCAGTCATAGCATGTCATGAATTCCCTTATGGATCACAGCTGAGTAACCCAGAATAAATATTTGTTTGCTCAATATTCTGCGTAAGTAAAAAGAAACCTTATGATGTCAATCTGCTTGTTTATTTGGGTGGAAGAAATAAGAATATACCTCCCCAATTTTGTTAAATAGAAGGATCACAAATTCAGTGTACATGTCACACACAAAATTTTGTGCACAAAAAAAAAAAATTTGTTAACACATTTAGATGAACTATCTGCAAACATACATTCATAGCATAAAAGGGTAATGTTTGCAATCCATAGATATGTTCATATGTGGAACTGTTTTTAACCAGTATGTACTGTTCTTATTCTGGTCTTATTTTAGATGTTGCTTTTGGTGTTACCCACATTTGCATACAAAACACTGCATTTAAATAATGCCAAGGAGGTTGTGACACAAACCAGCACAAGCCAAAGCCTCATGTACCTTGAATACACTGTGTGCATTAAGAATACCTGTTCCTAATTCATGAGAGAGCATCTAAAACTTTAGAAAACACTAAATTTTACACACACACACACACACACACTTTTTTTCTTCTTTCAGCATTCCTCAGGGTTATTCTCTTGCTCTTATTTAAAGTGAATTTGATAGAAGACTCTGTTTTTTTTATTTGCAAACTAAATTGGATTACGTTTGTTACTTGCATTTTAGCCTGATCTACCCAGGCATAGAAAGATAAAGGATTTGTTTATGATGTAGGCAGCAGCATCTTTCAATATAATAGCAAAATAAAATAGCACCAAAATCTCACTGCATAGGTAGTACAGAACAGAAGCTGCCCTATTAGATACCTCTAGACACTTGCATCCCTAACTGCTGATCGTACCACTTTTTAGAGCACCAACCAAGAAGCCCAGTCTAGCTGTGGATGATTTAGGAACCTCAGGATCCCCCCTGTTATCATATTTCTGCTCTCCATGTCAGCCTACCAATAACTAGCCCTTCAGTTCTGCCGGGGATTAACATGAAATGGGAAAATACTTCATTCATGAAATGTCCTTCATACCCATCAAACTAAAGGAACTGCCTACTTCTTAAGCCACTATACCATTTCTAAATTCTCTTATGGCAAATACCACTATCTACTTGTGTTAATTTCCACTGGAGCTTTAATGTCCAGAACCAGCCAGCACTGTTTGTTCATTTGCTTGTTCATTAATGCATTATTTCATTTATTATTTACTGAGTAAGTGATATATGCTAGGCAGTGTACTTGATGTTTGAAGTGGAGATGAAGGTGGAAGATGGGGAGACCGACTGGATATGGACATTATAGAATATCTTTGGACATTATAGAATGTACTTACCCAAATGTAGATGGTATAGCCTACTACACCCATAGGCTTATATTGTATAGCTTATTGCTCCTAGGCTACAAACCTGTACAACATATTACTATACTGAATACTGTAGGCAATTGTAAGACAGTGGTTAGTATTTGTGTGTCTGAACATAACTAAACACAGAAAAGGTACTGTAAAAATATGGTGTTATCATCTTACATACATACATATACACCATCGTATGTATATATAGTCTGTCATTTACTGAAACATCGTTATTCAGTGTATGACAGAATATAGAAAGAACCATATACACGGTGGAAATTGGTAAGTGCCACAAGAGGAAAACTGTGAAAGAATGTGATTATTTGCAGATGGGAGAAATGACTTCTCCATGGGTATTGGGGAAGATTTTTGTGGCATTTGACTTAGTCTTTGAAAAGGTTCCTGACTGACCCAAAGGCAATGGTTGAAAGACTGGATTTCTTGAACAGTTCTCAAAAAGTATTGAGTTGGATGTGCAGGCTTGAAGAGAAGGATATTCTAGGCATGTGCAAGAATGTGGGTATGGTACTACTTTGGACATAATAAAGGAAGAGAATTTGATTTTAATGTGTGATGTAGAAACATTTGTTTGGAGCCAGCTTATGGAGGACCTTAAATTCTCAGTCAAGGAATTTGGACTTCGTTTTATAGTCAGTGAGTTGAGAGATAATAAAAGAGGATGGACAAGAGGATGTTTCACGAGGCGTGGCTATTTCAGCCCAGGTGTCTCCCCTGACTACAATCTTCCAAAGGCTTCCCATGAAGCTTCAGATAGAATCCCCACTTCCAGGTCCTGCATAGCTAGCACCTGTCTCCTATTCTGCTTGCATCAGCCACTGTCTGCTTCCCTGACTCCCTGTAGTCATGCTGTTTTCTGTTCCTGAGCAGACTGACCTTGTTTTGGCCTGAGTCTCTGCTTTTATTGGTCTCCGTATTGGGCTTTGCATGGATACCTCTTTCTCATTACTCAGGTACAGCTCCAAGAATCCTACTGTTTGCCTATCTCCCAACCTCCAGTTCTCTCTACAAATTGGCCCCAAGTGGCTCACTGTCGTAGATGCTGGTGGTTGCTCCTTGGTTTTGTTTTCTCCCCTAATTTAGCTCATGTAGCCATTCTGACCCTTGGTAACTCAGGGGAAGGTGCTCCTTAGCCCTTGGCCGGGGGCAGATCCTGATCAGTTTAATCCAATCATAGTGATTCTCTTCTTGATGGTGATTGGTTTAGTCAGGGGCATGTGACCCAGCAAGGGACCAATAAGAAATGAGGCAGTCAACCAGGG
Organism: Cheirogaleus medius; assembly: GCA_008086735.1. Classification (NCBI taxonomy): domain Eukaryota; kingdom Metazoa; phylum Chordata; class Mammalia; order Primates; family Cheirogaleidae; genus Cheirogaleus; species Cheirogaleus medius. Next base: position 1,542,707 of record VBSM01000104.1, on the reverse strand, counting down.
GCTTCTGGGAAAAGTGTCCTCACTTCTGAGAGAGTGTGCAGGAAGAGGTGGTCTCCTCTTCACCCCCTGGAAGTTGAAGATCAAGAGGTGATATTAGGGTCTGCTGCCTAAGGATAAAGCCGATGCTCAGAGGAAGGCAGCCCCAGGAGAACTGTGAAGAGCCAGAGTCCTGATGGCACATGCCCAGAACCTGCTCTAGATAGCTATCTCTTGTTTTGTGACATACTGTTTCCATCTCAAGTCCCTTTGCGTCGAGTTTTCTATTACCTGGATTGAAAGCATTCTAATTGATGTATTTTCTTTTATATCAATCTGTTTTATTTTCTTCCTGACATTTATCAACCTGTGAATCATACTATTTATTTTCGTGTTTATTATCTATTTCCTTACTAGCAGTTAAGCTTCATTTGGGCAAGAACTTATCCATTTTGTTGACTGTTGAATCCACAACTCCTAGAACTGTGTGAGGTATATTAGTGGGTGATCAATAAATATTTATTGGATGAATGAATGAAAGAATGGAGGGAGGGAGATTGGTGTTGCCTTGTATAAAATATCACAGAGAGGTGTTGAAGAGGGCTGGTGGAAGGCTATTGCTATTGCAGAGACGCTCGTAAGGAGGCACTGAGAGCTTGCCCCATAGTTGTGGCAGTGGATTGAGGGCAGGGCCAGGCAAGAGGGATGTGACAGACCTAAGCAGGACTTGGAATTTCAGCAAGAGGGAAAACAGGAGGAGGAGTGGGCTTAACTCCTGAGGCTGCAACCAGGGTTATTGGGAAGAGTGGGGGATGGAAGGGGAAGATCAGTTACAATACTGGAAAACAAGGAAGTGAATTTTGGAAATGTATGCTATAAGTGTCAGTTAAGCCTAAGTGGGGAGCTCTAACTGGTAGTTAAAAATGCCAGAATGAAGATAGATTATTTTTATAATCAGAAGAAAGTATCCTGGCCGGGCGCGGTGGCTCACGCCTGTAATCCTAGCACTCTGGGAGGCCGAGGCGGGTGGATAGCTCAAGGTCAGGAGTTCGAAACCAGCCTGACCAAGAGTGAGACCCCGTCTCTAAAAAAAAAAAAAAGAAGAAGAAAGTATCCTTCTCTTTCTTTATAACAATAATCAGGCCTGGCAATTGATACTTCTCTTTCCTAGTTACTATGCATGACTCAAAAGCCAGATCCATATCCAGTTCAATTTTTTATGGCCAAAGCCCCTGTCATATATGCCTATTCTAATACTTTGTATATATTAGGCCATTAAATATGAAGTGTCCAATTTTGAATCAAAAGTGTAATTTATTATATCTCAAAAAAGAAGCAGTACAATTAATCAAAGTATGTGTCTAAACTATTGACACAGTTTTGGTATCTTAATGGTAGCTTGTTTATGCCAGCAGTGAAAAAGCCGTGAGAGTGAGTGGAGATGAAATCACAAAAGGCGTTTTCCACAGCTTGTTGAGAATTGAATATTTTTCCTTGCAAGAAGTGGCCCAAAGCCTAGAAGAAGTGGTAGTGAGTTGGTACAAAGTCTGGTGAATATGGTGATGACAGAGAGTTTCCAAGTACAGCTTCTGTAGTTTGAGCAGCGTTGTTTGTGTGACATGTAGTCCAACATTGTCTTGCAAGAGGACAAGCCTTTCTCTGTTGACCAGTCTCAGCTGCTTAATCACAAACATCCTCATCATTTTGTCCAATTGGTTGCAGCAGACATCCACTGTAATCAGTTGACCAGGTTTCATAAAGCTGGACCACCAAACAGACACCATGAGCTTTTTTTGATGAATATTTGGTTTTGGACTATGTGTTGGCACTTCACAATTATCTAATCATTGTGCTGAATGCTTATGATTGTCAAAAAGAATCCATTTTTTATCATATGTTAATACAGTGTAGAAATAGTTCACCTTTATGTCATCACAGCAAAGAAAGGCAAATTTTGAGACAATTTCTTTTATGATGCTCATTTAATTCATGCAGAACCCATCTATCCAGCTTCTTTACCTTGCTGATTTGTTTCGAATGGTCCAATATTGTCATAATAGTAATGTCAAATTTTGCTGCTAATTCACACATAGGTTGAGATGGATTTGCTTGCACTATAGCTTTCAGCTCATCATTATCCACCTTTGTCTCAGATTGCCCACGTGGCTCATTTTCAAGATTAAAATCACTAGAAAGGAACTTTTCAAACCATGGAGGTACTGTGTGTTCATTAGCCACATCCTTCCCAAACACTTCATTGATATTTCAAACTGTCTACGCTGCTTTGTTTCCATGAAGGAACTCATATTCAAAAATAATGTGAACTTTTGACTTATTCATGGTTTCACAAAAATTGCTCTAAAAAACATTTGAAAGATAATCACAAGTCAAAATGTGCATTTGAAAGACTGAGGATGTACCTTCACAATAAAAATAAAACAAGAAATGACTATGTGAAATGTCAGATATATCAACTGTAAAACTTAGTCCTTAAGGAAATCAGACATTTCATACTTTATAACTTTAATATTAAATAATTCTTTAATTGAAACAAAACCCAAAACAAATAAAGACTTTGTCCTTGGGTCTAACAGGGCTAGACAGAACTACTCCTAAGACCACTTAGGTATTCAGAGATTAGCCAGGACCTGGTTTCTGTGCAGCCTCAGCCCACAGCAGACCTGCTTCAGGTCCTCCCTATCTCATTACTCTGTCTTATTTTCTTCTTGACACCTCCTACTTTCCTAAAATACCACTTTTATTTGTTTGATCTATGAGAACAGGTCATTTGTCTTGTCTCGCTGTAGCATCTCCTGGAGATTTAGCACAGCCATTAGGAACATGGGCTCTGGAATCAGACTGCCTGAGTTTGAATCCTGTCTTACTAGCTGGATGGCCTTGGATAAATTACTTAACCTCTCTGAGCCTTAATTTACTAAATATTGTAACTTAATTAATTTTGTTTGTGTGTGTGTAATTAACTAATATCCTTTGAGGATTAAGTGAATAAATTTATATAAAATACTTAGGCAGTGCTTGACACATATAAAGTATGATGTCAGTATTAACCTGGCACACAAGGGCATTCAATCAATATGTGTGGAATCTAAATGAAAGAGTACAGATTAATGTGGATGCAACAGAGGCTATAGATCATTTCATTAGCCTAACCTATTACCAGATACTGTTTGACTTATTTGTCCTTTGGTAGCTTTTTCTAATTTTAGATAAAATTCTAGACTGTTAGAGATAGAAATAATTCTCCAAATGCTGATAATATATCTTTCACTTATATGGTGCTTTTACAGATTATCTCAGTCTGACAGCCAACCTTAGGTGTAGACAGGGAATATCATTTCCAGTTCATGAAACAGGAAGCTTAGTCACAGAGAGGTTAAATGTTCTTAACAACTAATGGCAGAAGCATGAGTAGAACATGAGTCTCCTGTTTCCCACCTCCTAGCTGGAGTTGCCCTCCTATTAGTCCCAGTCTGTGCTACCAGTGAAAATAGAATAAATGCCCAGAAGCATGGGTAAGATGAAAGTGTTCAAACCACCATAATTCTCTCAGGTCAACTGAGTGCCTCCAACTTGCAAGCAGAAATCAACCAACACCACCATTAAAATGGTTGGATTGGGTGGTCAAGTGAAGCGTTTCATCCAGGGTCCCTTCCCTAGCTGCCCCCTAAGTTGATGCTAGTTTGGGCTGCTTCATGACCTAGTCTGAACAGCTATGAGTGGCCAGGTGGCTGTGGTTTGTTCTTTCCCTTTTGGTGGCAGTGCTTCCCAGAATTGTCCCCATTCTCCAGCTGAGCTGAGGAGAGGGCACTTAGGCCCTTGGGTAAGACAGAGCACCAAATGCTTGCTGCAAATGCACAGATTTTTAGAAGCCTTCTGTCTTTTTTTTGACTATAAAATATACAAATTATTTACATCATCATAAATTCATGTTTATTATAATATGTAAAAGCACTTAAATTATTTGTTATGTAGTAAAATTATGGCTTTCAGGAATTCCATCATGTTGAATCTGTGGATCTGCTTTCTGAACATCCTTGCATTGCGTATCACCCTGTAGTCACTCATACCCAGGTTAAAAGTCTGGTCATCTGTGGCACATTTGGTTCTCTGTATGCAGATCTTTTCACTTGCCATCCCTTTGCTCAGAAATCCTCACTGGGCTATAGCATGTAGCATGTTGCCCACAAAATGTGTTAGGTGTGTATGCTCCTTCTTGTTGGAGTTGTTATGTTCTACTCATTCTATTCAAAATCTGTTATATTCTGTTCCAAGAGATACCACCATGAGAGAGGCAACATGACATAGAATACTTTTAAGATGTCTGGACCAGGAATTGAGTTCTCATTTCCTTTAGTGTCCTTGTATGTGATCAGGGGACAGTCTTTTCCTGAAAACCCAGGTAACAGGAGGGTCTCCAGATATTCATCTAGTTTTATCTTCCAGCAGGATAAAACCATTTCTAATACATAGTTGTTTATCTTTTTAATTTTATCTTTCTGATTTCCAACTTCTATTTTTGCATAATGTATCTATAGAGCTTATAACAAATGCTGTTACAGCTTAAGTCTCTGCATAATAAAACAATTGCCAAAGCCTTGCGCAGTGACCTAGTTCAGGTGGTATGGTATATATAAAATTCCAAAATAGTTTTAAAAAATCATTCCAATTTGAACTGTAGTATTAGCTACATTACAACTTAATGTTTAAGGTTAAGTAACAACTTTAAAACAGTTAAGTCAAAACATGTATAGCCATACCTGTATATATGTACCATATATACATGGCTATACATGTATAGCCATACCAGGGGCACATCAGCCAGCCATGTTAATGTACTTCGTTCTAGTACAGCCCTCTGCTCCTTAGGAGAGGGAAAAGGGCAGGATGATTGGAAGACTTAGGGACCAGCAGCCTCATTCTCTCATGCCCGTGTCTGTGGATCCTCCACGTCCCCACTGTAGTAAGCACACATACGCGGACACAGACATATGCACACACACGTGCACACACACTCTATTGCATTTTCTTGTCCTTGCATGTCAAGCCTCAGCTCCCCGACCTAAAAGGGTCATGGCCATAGTGCTGCCAAGACATGGCTGAAACTCCTCCCTCCCCTCCCCTCCCCTCTGAGTAAAATGGAGGCCCCTGTGAGTAAAATGGAGAAATGTGGGCTGGAGAGAGGAATAATGCATTTAGTTATATTTGCATTTATCTGAAAAGATCTTTCCAAAGTTTAGATTATCGGCTTAATGTTAACCTAGAGGAATATCTGGTAGAGTGATGCAGAGCCCTGTTCTCAGACTTGTTTGGTTCACAATTTTTATCAATGACTTTGATGAAGACTTGTTTATCAAATTGGCAGTTGGCACAAGGCTGGGAGGATAGCTAATGTGATTAGTGACTTGATTTTGAGTCAAGAAAATCTTGATAGTCTAAAAGGATGTGCCTGAAATAACAGGGTGAAAAATAGTAAAGTTAAATATAAAGTCTTCAAATTGGGTTTAAAAAATTAATTACACAACTCCAGAGTGGGGAGAAGTGGAGAATACAATTTGTCACAAATTCAATGTGAGTTAACTTATGATAAGGCTGTTGAAAAGTATAGGCAATATTATAGAAATATATATGCAGTTCAAGAAAAGTAATAACATGGAGCAGACCACATCTAGATTATTGTATCTGCTGTTTCTTTTCTCTTCCTTACCTGAGATATGCTAAAATTTGAAGAATACCAAATGACATGCCTATGTTAATAATGAGTTAAATGAAAATATTCTAACTGCAAGTTGAGTGAGATAGGTTGAGATATGTAACTTTTGGGTAAAATCTTTGAAATGGAAATGACTGTTTCAAACACATTTTGGGAAATGGTTAAAAATCTATAGCAAGCCCTTCCCTGTGCTTTCTCCTTTCTGGCTCTCTGGCCCTCTGTCGTCCACCCTCGAATGAAAACCTCTGCTACCAGTACCACTTGAAACAAAACTACCAAGTAGATGTCTTCTTTTCTGACTGAGTTGACTGAAATCTTTTTCTCTCTCTCTCCCTCCCAGGTTTAACTCTGTGGTGAATTTAGAGTGTTTTAATGGTTCTTTCTGTAAAACAGGGCTCTATAGGATGTACAGAAGACTTTAAAAATGAAAACAACATTGAGTGTGTGTGTGTGCATTTGTGCACATGCGTTTGTGCTCCTGCTTGTCTGTTGGTTGAATCCATTTTACAAAATTAAAAATGAAAGCACTCTTTAAAACTCTTTTTGCAGTGTTCACTGGCAGCAGGAAAAGGCAGTCAGTCCTTTATGTGTGTCTTACACCTCCCTTTCAATTCCCCATCTCTTCCCCCTGGACAGAAATATTCTGGCAAAAGCATCTTCTGCTCTCAGTTCAGAACGCGTACCACCTGCCTCCAGAGCCCAGGGGAGCCCTCTGTGTGTTCCTGCCCAAGCACACCACATGGAAACCTGGACACAGTGCCAGGCGGATGTGCTAATAGGCAGGGGAGGGGGAGGGGGACGTGTTGGAGCACTTTGAAGCCTTTAGCCACAGCCACCTATTTATTAGCTAGTTAAGGCTGCCCATAGTTTTGAGAAGGGAGAATAAAAGGTGTGGGGTGCATTACAAGCTGTCAGTTTGGCACAGAGCAAGTTGTAGTTACTACCACAATTTCTTTTCCTTCTTCATCTTCTTTGGGTCTTCCTGAGTTCATTATTCTTAGGCTTGGGAAGCGGAGAAGCTGTCTCCAACCATTTTTGCCAGTAGTTCAAGATCTGTACCTCTTGACTCTTTAAAAGAAAACAGAAATTTGATGTAATTTCCCAATACAAGTTCCCTTGTCTTTCAGAATCACAGTCTTGTTAGTTGCTTGCTTTTGTCATGTATAGCTTCGAGAGAACTTCCTTTTAAATTTCTCACTGGTCATTTGAGTTTGTCCAGCCATTTTTCCCTGGGAATTTGGGATGTCTGTTAGTACACATTCTGGCAGGGGTGCTTAGGGAGGGTTGGAATGGCAGGCTCTTGAAAAGACTCCCCTGCTTCCAAATCCACTCTCCCAGGCTGCTCCAGCACACTCGGAGGATGGCTCCTTGCTCGTCTGTAAGGATCCGTGGTTGTGCCTAAGGGCTGTCCTTGTGATGCCTTCTCAGCATGAGTGAGTTAATGTGGGCTTTCCTAGGGGGAGGTCTTGCCAGAGCAGGGGCTGAGCCTCATGAAATGGTGAGGGAGGAAAGGCGAGGAAACACATACTGTCTTCCCTAGAAACCTCAGTTGTTTATCAGTAAAGTGAATAGTAATATCTGTCTCAGAGGAACCCCACCTTAAATCTTTTTTGGAATAAAAAAAATCACATTTCAAAAAGTCTAGGAAATACAGTCCCCCTCTCCATTTTTGTATTTCTGAAATCAATATTTGTCTTATAATCCATATCATTTTCCAGTTATTTTGGCAGAATTATTTTTCCCCCACTTGTAAATAAAATAATGTAGCATCTTATAATCAGTGACTTCTCAGATTTGATGAAATATGATTTCACTGACCAGGGCCATTGCTGGATTAAATGAAGTAAGATGAGGCATGGCATACAGAACTCTACAAATGCCTATTTAACTTTGATTCATTAATGGAGAGCATAAGCATGGGTAGGGACTTGGAATCCTGCCTCCTCACTTGATGTCTAGGGCTGCCCATATCCTCCTTGCTTCCTTCCAGGTATTGGACACCTGTGTGTCCAATAGTGTGCTAGGCACAGGGTTCCTGGGGGTGAAGGAATCTTGCCCCCCGGAAGTTCAGAGTCCAGTGGAGAGAGAGAGAGCAGCACACACATTCATAAATTACTGTGATGAGTGTTCCAAGCACAGAGAAAAAGCACCCAGCTCAGGTGGGGTGGGCATGAGTGGGGAAAGCCTCACAGAAGGAGCCGCTCAGGCTGAGGCCTACGAGATGATGACAGGTTAGCTAGGGAAGTTCAGAGTTAGCACTTTGAAGAAATTACAGTCTAGAATATGATGCTGTCCTCTTGACTCCCTGGTTTCCTTTCCCTGATCCAGCTTTGACGTTCCCATGGCTGTTTTGGAAGAAATCACACAAGCTCAAACTGACCACTGCTGCTGGGCTCAGCTCAAGCCATAGTCATGTCTTTCTACCTCTGCCTTGGGACTTTTCCAGCTGTGTGTGTGTGCTTGCCAGGCCCCTGTACAAGAACATCCTTGCAGTGTAGCCCCCAACTAAGGGGGGAGGTATGGGAGCTGGTGGATCAATTCCCCAAACGCCCATGTTTTTTTCAAGCTGACAATTCCTAAGAATGTTCTGTGTGGTGGATTTGAGGCCCTACTGGTCTCACAGTAGCAACCTCAAAGCACGTTTTTATTTTAGCTTTTCTCCTTTTGTCATTCTCCCTGCTCCTTTACTCTACTCAGTTCCCCAAAAGACCCACTTACAACAAAGTCCTTGTCTCAGCCTCTGCTTTCATTAGCAACCCAAACTAATTCACTACTGAAATTTTTTCCATAGTAATTACTTAAAGCTTGAATTGAGGAGATTTAGAATATGCTGTAAAACTGTCTCAACAAATTGGGCCCAAGAGATGGAGATGGAGAAGATGAGTAGGTTAAGAAAGGCATTAAGGCAAAGGCGACCAAGAGCTAACTAGACAGAAGCACATATGTGCACGTGTTTGTAAGCCTGCGTGGTTCATGCAGGAAAATACTATTTGAGTAGATTCAGTGCAAGCTGCCAAGGCCAGAATAGTCCAGGTGAGAAAGGAGATGTATAAGCTTAAAATGCCCAGTAAAACTTTCAGGGAAACCCATAAATAAATGATTTAATAGTTGGATTGTTGGAGGAGAACATGTAGAGAGCAGTTCAAAAAATAATCATGATAGTGAGTTGAATTTATGAGACTGTGAAGGAAGTATATTAGTAATTAATAGAAATAATTTGGTATTGGTTATGTGGCATTGGCATGTTACCAACCAGAAGTTAGAAGGAAATCATGATCTCCCTCTTTATGTATTTACATCTAATCAGAATTGTATTACAATTAGATTTTAGCTTGCAACATGGTCCAGCAGAACTTACAGTGAGGATGGAAATGTTCTGTGTCTGGGTAGTCTAAAAGGGTAGCCACTAACCACACGTGGCTATTTAGCTTGTGTTACACATGAGTGCAACTGAGAAACTAGATTTTTTTAATATTACTTACTTTCAATTAACTTAAATAGCAAAATATAGCTACTGGCCGCTTTATTGGACAGTCAATTTAGAGCAGAAAGAAAGGATCCAAAAAATCAAAGTCTCTTGTCACCTCTAGAGAAACCGGGGGACAGTCCATGGTCCCCAAGCCAAAAGGGATAGTTTGATTTAGAGCACGCCAAAGGCTCTTCATATCCCAGGAATCACAGGAGTGGCGTGGAGGGTGTCAAAGGGAAGATCTACCAGTTGCCTTGAAGGGTACAGTGAGTTTCCAAAGGGTGTCGGTCATTACTGAAAGAGTGGTATCTTTCTTAAAGGGTACACTGAGGCCCAGGTAGAAGGGGGCAAAGCTGCTCATGCTTCTGAGGGGTCCTGGACTCCTGGCAGTTGTGTTCCTGTAGATTTTCAGAGTCCCCTGTGAAAAGCCACCTTTGCCTTCAGAGACTGCTGGTGTTCTGGAAATAAGATGTGGCCCTGGAGGAGCCTGCCCCTACCTCTCCCTCTGCGCTCACTTACTTGGTGGAGAGAATAAAGGCAATTTCTCCACAGAGGGAGAACACCCACCCATGTCTTACTATTCTTGAATCAGTTGAAACGACCCTAGCACGTGTACCATTTTCTTCAGCAGAAGTCTTGTTTCATGGGTAAGTCAGTGAACTTGGAGTTGCTGCTCCTTTGATATAGCAGTGAAGCTTTTCGTCTTAATTTTCTCCTTTGTAAAATGGGCATACTTGCTCATGAGATTGTTTTAAATAAAACAGGAGATAATGAATGCAAAAGCAGTTTGTAAATGTGAAGTGTTATTTTGGCAGCTGACTATATAGAACTTAATTAGGGCATATCTTGGTCAGCATTTTTGCCCTTGCTCAGGCTTAGATTGCTTAAATACTATAATGGAAAATATGAAAATGCTCACATGGCATGGTTCTTAATGCCATCCTCATACCATTAAGGTTCACACGGGGGGACTGGGTGTGCAATCCCAGGGGTGATGATTGTGGAGGCTAAAATTTAGCTCTCATGCCGGGGTCAGCAGACTTTCTCTGTGAAGAGCCCAGTGGTAAATATTTTAGGCTTTGTAGGCTTTATACTGTCTCTTTTGCCTCTTCTTCTTTCTGTTTGACCTTTTAAGAAATGTGAAAACATTTTCTGCTTGTGGCCATCCAGAACAGGCCCTGGTCATATTTGACCCACAGCTCAAGTGTGCCAGCCACTGCTCTAGACCTGCTTTGTCCATTGCGGCAGCCACTGACCACGCATGGCTATGTAAATTCAAATTGATTAAAATTAAGTACAACTGGAAATTCAGTTCCTCAGACACGTTGGCCACATTTTGGGGTCCAGAAGCCACCTGTGGCTGGCAGCTACAGAGTTGGCAGCGCAGACACAGAATATTTTCTGTGCGTGGGAAGTTCTATCAGGTAACCCTGCTCCGGAGTTGAGTAAAATCCTAACTTTGCCACTAACTAGCCTTGTGGACTTACACCAGTTATTTATTATTCCTGAGCCTCTGTTCCCTCAGCTATAAAATGGAAATTACAGCATTACCTCTCTCAAGGATGTGGTAAGGATTTAATGAATATAAAGTGCTTAGCACAGGGCCGTTTGCACTCAGTAAATGTTAGCTATTAATATAGCAACAGATACATTTCGGTTACTGCTAGTTCTAGTAAAGCTTAACTTTTTAAAATGTAATGTTTGGATAAAGATGTCCTTTTTTACAGGACATCTGTGAAGTAAGAGACTGTGTTTTCGTTTTAGTCTTAGTAGTTGACCTGTGAAAGTAGTGTTTCTCTAAGCCGCGAACCACATTACCACACAGGATAGGTACGTTCTTGTTGTCTGTCAGTTCTAAGACTTGTTTTCATTTTAACCTTCTATTCAGGTGAATTCTCACCCTGTGGTAATGTCATGAAAAAAATCCGTGGTAAATATTTGTTCAGCTTAGTGATGAGAGTAGAGATAAAGGTTATCTCACAAGAGAGAATCAGAATTTCAGAGTAAATTGTTGCTTTACTTTTGCTTATGAAGGAGGCATGCCAACATTATATTGATTAGCTTCTCCTTCAGTGCTGGTATATTTTGTTGCTGAGCAATAAGACTTCTTTTATATATTGTAATGAGCCAAATGTGATGTCAGGAGGTCAGCATGTTGGGTCACGGTCCTCTTAAGCTTGGCGTTGCTTTCCTTCCCCCCCGTGGACAGCTGCCAGCCACGGGACCGTCATGGGAATGTGTACACAGGCCACGAAGAGCAAAGAGATCGTGCTCTTTAAATGCTGCTAATCAGCTGATAATGGCAATATTATTAGAAATCTCAAATGAACTTTTGATCAATTGCATTGTATGATTTATATACTCATTTTTTTGTCCATGCTGTGTACATCATACTATTATAATCCAAGAAGCATCCCGTCACTGACAGAAATGAAGGTGGTTGGATGCTGGCTGCTCGTATCCAGGGGTATTGGTGATTATTTCAAAGTTACAAAGTTAGGTTTATAGAAAAAGATAATACCCAGCTGAAATAACACTGCTTATAAAGAGAAGGCCTTTCGTTTTTTTGTCTTTCAATTTGCACACCCAGGTGTTTTGTTATTTCCCCTCTGACATGTGCCTGGGCCTCTGGGTTCACCACATGGATGGATTGCTTGTCATGATGAGCTGGTGGGCCTGAGGGGGCCCTGCTGGAGGTGTTCCAGCCTCAGGGACAGCAGGTGGTGTGGGGAGGTGCAAGTGCTGGCAGGTGAGAGCCCGAGAACAGCTTCTAGTGCAGGCATACCTGTGCCAATGCCAGCATTTCAGGAACACGCAATCTACACTGACAGGTTCATGGAAGCAAGTTAAATGCAATAACCCAGTGACTCTACATCCTGGAACAGAGTTAGTAAAAACCAGCCTCTAATAACCATTGACAAGAACAGAATCAGAGTGGTAATAAACCCAACTGGCACTGTAGTTCCCAACGTATAGTGAGCACTCAGCAACCATATGCCAGGTACCAAGGTCAAAAACATACCTCAGTGATCTTCTTTAATACTTACAACGACGCTATATATTCGGCACTATTGTTGCTATTCCCATTTCACCGATGACAGAGCGGATGGAGACCTAGAGAAGATAACTTGCCTGAAGCCACACATTTTAATCGGTAGCAGAGCCAGATTCAACCCTAGCTGGTCTGTCGGCCGATCCTGTGGTCTCGCCCGCACACGTGGCTCTCTACTTGTCTCTGCCATTCACTGACTTCTGACACGGGTACGTGGCTTTAATACTTTGACCCTCCTCTGGGAAATGAGTGTTTTGACTAGACTGCTCTGAAGTCCCTTTAGTCATTGCTATGCTATGATTTTTTTAGATTGTCACCTTCCCTTAGCACTTTTACTCATTTACCTCAGTTGAGCTCCATGAGGACACAGGTCATGTTTGTGTGGTGCGTGGCCAGGCTCAGTAAGTCCTGGTGGGAAAACTGAACCCTTTATCGCTCTGTGTTGCCAGGAGCGTGGGAACTGGCCTCTGGGGCAGTGCTTATGCTGGAGAATGTTCTCTCCTTGAAGCAGTATCCTTCGTTGGAGGGTAATTTCTTTTGGATTTTATTCTTCATCAGAAAATAGGTGTTATGGTCAGCTGTATCCTCCAACAAATGTCGTTCCTTGTATGCCTGTGAGTTAATCTTTTGCTTTTGCATTAGGCCTTGACCCTCCCTTTCTTTACCTCTGTCTCTCTGAATCTTTTTCCTATCTCCATCCCAACCTTCCCCTAAACAACAGTGATTGAAATGCTCAAGCTTTAAGGAAAAAAGTACAGACATATGTTAGTGATAATGTTCAGAAGGCTATCTTTGGTCAGACTATAATTTGGCTCCTTGTAAAGAACTTTTTCACTGGTTCTGCATATGTTAAGTACCCAGGCTCCCACCAGTTCCAGCAGGGCTTAAGGATTTAGTAGGGTTGATGTCTACTATTGCACCGCCTAAATGTTTCTAACCTAATGTAATTAAATTTGATTCCATGGATAGAATTATTTACTCTCTAACATTTGACAATACATAAAGTCATCATTACAGTTTGTTCTTATTCACATGTTCATGCCTCAGAGAGATGAATTCTTTTGTAGCACAGTGAAGAAGAGTGCTGAAGAAAACGTTGTAGAGTTTTGTTTGTTTGCCATAAATCCCTTTGTTGAAAGAGAGCAGGTTTAATGGAGCACAAGAGTTTCGTTGTAGACAAGTTGAATTTGAGGCGCTTCTTGGAAATCCCATGTCTTTGCAGAGCCTGAGCCATTGTCTGTGGGAAAATCATCAACCCCGACTTCTCTTGCAGCCTCTGGCTCTTCCTTAGCTGTCAAACATTTCACCCTCTGCATATCTAAATCTGAGCCCATCACTTCTGCCTGCTTTCCCCAGACACACACATATGCACACCCCTTTCTTTTCCTGGTGTTCTGATTTCTTTTAATGTTTTCATTCAATTCATTTAGTAAGTATTTATTGAGTTCTTACTGTGTACCAGGTACTTTTTTAGGCACTGCGTATAAATCAATGACTAAAACAAGGTAAAACTCTACCTTTCCGGAGCTTATAGTCTTCTGGGAGTAGCAATCAGGAAAGCCAATGAATAAACCACATTGTCTAGTGCCGTGAGATTATAAATGATAAAGTGAAAAACGAAGCAGGGAGGGAGGATGGGAAGTTCTGAGTGTAGGGTGAGGGTATTTCAGTTTTGGACAATCAGCAGATGCCTCACTGTGAAGGTGACATTTGAGGTTCCAGTGGTGTCCTGACATTTGAATGTATCCTTTGACTCTCCATCTCCAGTCAGTTGACAGATCCCTTCAGTTCAGCCCGTGTGATACGGCGCTTCCGTCTCATTCCTTCTCTCTATTCACAGTGCTGTGGCTCTAGCTCAGGCCCCATCACCCTTTCCTATGCAGGCGTCTTAGTTCCAGATGGCTCTACCAGGCACTAGTCTCTTTTAAATCTGATTTTTTTGATTATTCATTGATGACATATAGAAATGTTTTTGCATTATATATAGTAAACTTATATCTGAATACATAGGTTATAACATTTTAGTAAATTTTAATAGATTTCCATTATTTTCTTGGGAGTTGAGAAGTATACAGTAAGATCATGCACATAATGATAATATTTTATTAAGGTATTATTTATGTAAAATAATACTTATCCATTTCAAGTGTGCAATTTGATTTGGGTAAGTATATATAGTCACGTAGCCATCACAGTCAAGATAAAGTTCTCTCAAACTAAAATGCTTCCTCATGCCTTTTTCAATTGTCCTCTCTCTCCATCCTAGCCCTAAGCAATCACTGATTTGCTTTCTGTCACTAAAGTTTGTCTTTTCTAGAATTTCCTATAAATGGATTTATATAATGCATAGATTTTTGTGTTTGCTTTCTTTCATTTTCAAAGTATTTTTGAGATTCATTTGTGTTGTTAATATTTTCATCTTTTGTAATTGCTGAGTAGTATTCCATAGTGTGGCTGTATCACAATTTGTTTATCCATTCTTCAGCTGATGGACATTTGGATTGTTGCAGTTTGGGGCTATTATGTGTAATACTGCTATGAACATTCATGTACACATCTTTGTGTGGATATATGTGTTTCTTTCTCTTGCATAAATATTTAGAACTGGGAGTGAAAGGTCATGTAGAGCTGTATGTTTAATTTTATAAAATACTGTTATATTATTTTCCAAAGTGATTGTACCACTTTGTATTCCTATATTCTTTAGTCAACCCTAATTTCTGTTTCCATCATAATCCTACCCTCTTTCTCACTAGTGCCTTTAACACTCACTACTTTTGTCCTTACCCAGTGTCAGGGGCTAATATTACTCTTATAACACCTCAAAAGTAAGTATAAACCACAGGGAATTCTATTAGAGTGATATTCTATTAGATTAGCAGAATTTTCTTAACATCCACCTCATGGCGTTGTTGGAAAGATTTAATAGGATAGTATCTTGACTTTCCCAGCTCAAGAGATGAGTTGGGATAGACTCTGAGAAAGTAAAATGTATTATGTAAACATTGATACAATATTACTATTTACTGCTGGTTTTGTTTAAGTGGACATTTCCTCATAGCTTTGTTTTAAGCACAGATTTTAAATCCTATCAGCAATATAATCATATCAGCAAATATTTATTGAGTATCTGCTATGTATTAAGCATTGTGATATGTCTGTAAATGCCAATGTCGGCAGTTGGCATATTTTCTATGAATTTTAATGTATTTTCTAGTCAACATGTATTTTTCGAGCCCCTACCATGTTCTGGGCCTAGTATTAGATAGTGAATGTATGAAAATGAATACGCCAAGGGTCTTATAGTCCAGGAGCGCTGGTTAGCAAGGTTGACATGGTGGTGGGTAATCCCCGCATGGCAGTGTTGAATGCGGCAGGAACTAAGGCACAGAGGCAGCTCTCAGGGACGCCAGGTGAGTTCTGCCTGGGGATGCCAGAAGAGGCTTCCTAGAAGAGTAACACTGGGAGAATTTTGAAGGGAAACAGTGAGGAGAGGGTGTTTCAGACTGCGCAGGGTAAGGCAGTACACAGAGGTGTCTTTGAGAACTAAAGTATAAACATTTCTGTGTGCTCCTCCATCTGAATTGTGGAAGACAGAATGCTTTTGGAATCAAAACTTGACAGATTTTAGAGGGACAGGACTATATCTGATCTCTGATTTTATTTTTGTGACTCTACTCTTTTCTTTATCTCAGCACTGACCCAGATTATTTATGTTAACTTTATGAGTGCATTTGCTTCCTTTTTGGTGATTATTAAATGCACTTGTAGCCATGTAATTTGATTGTTTAAATGTCTTTGTTACATAATTGGAGCCCAACTTAATGTAGTCTAAACAGATACTTTATTCTAACTTGGTAAATTCTGTGTTGCTAAATCAATTTGTTCTTTGTTTCTGCAGCTTTTTTTTTTTTTTTAAGAGATGAGATCTTGCTATGTTGCTCAGCCTGGAGTGCAGTGGCTATTCACAGGCATGATGGTAGGACACTACAGCCTCAAACTCCTGGGCTCAAGCGATTCTCCTCACTCAG
This sequence comes from Cheirogaleus medius, assembly GCA_008086735.1. Classification (NCBI taxonomy): domain Eukaryota; kingdom Metazoa; phylum Chordata; class Mammalia; order Primates; family Cheirogaleidae; genus Cheirogaleus; species Cheirogaleus medius. Next base: position 1,526,448 of record VBSM01000104.1, on the reverse strand, counting down.
CTTCCTGAGTAGCTGAAAATCCAGGTGCCCACCTTTGCCACTGTGCCCAGCTTCCCGTGCAACATTTTGCTCATTTGTTTAGTGACTATAGCCATGTTGTGCTGCCTTAGACTCAGCAGATCTCACTCCTGCCCTGCCACCCACCACTTGAAGGTTTTCAACTTTAAAAGTGTGCCTTTGTGGGATGGAGCTGATGTTTGCCTCTAATCTTCCTATAATATAGTCCCAATGGCTTGCAAAGACACCTATGCTTTTTTTTTTTCGGACTTTTTCTCCTGGGGTATATACTCAAAGTTTAAGTAGTTAGTGACTACTATTTGAGTCAGGTTTGGTTTTACAAAGCAAAATTCTAGATTTTAGAACCATAACATTTTGAAAAGAAGGAAGAAACCTTGGTGATCATACATCCAGCCATTCTTGATTTTACAAACAAGGCTAGAAAGTTCAAGAAGCCCACTCAGGTTGCACAGCCGAAGGACTGGGATCCCAGTCTGTGTTGGCTCCACACTGCCTTGTTTCTCAGTGAGTTTACACATTTGAAGCTCTGCTACATTTAGGTTCCCTTCACGCATTCTCATTCCCTTCACGTCTTCCCATTGCTGATAGGAGCAAAGTAGTTTGGTCTGCACTGGAGATACGTATATGTTTGTGGCAGGTGGTCCTCTACGTGATGGGCAAACCCCATTAGTAGGTTCATGCTTGCTAATCCTCTTCTCTCTCTTCCCACTAACATCTTTTCTACTTCGGGTATTCTCTCCTGGTTTACTGTTCACGTTTATCCTTCTTTATCTTTCCTGTGTCTCCCTTGCCACGTTGCCTATATGAGTTCACATGTTTGATGAACGAACTTTCAAACATAGTCTGTACCAAGAGGCTTTATTAGTTTCCTTTTTCTCTCTCCCCCCTTTCCCCTAGAGCTAGTTCAAGGTGTCCTAATAGTCTAAAATGTCAAAAGAAAACTAGATGAGGAAAAAGTAATAGAAAATAACTCTATTACAAGCTTCCTTATGGTTCAGATTCATCTTTCTTTTTGACCCTTTTAAACAAATGAACATGTTGGTCCATTTAAGGGAGTAATTGCTCTTCTCATCTGAACACAGTCCCTAAAATGACTAGCTGTGTGAGGTTGTACATTCTGGTGACAAAGGTCAGCCAGAGTGGAGAACTTTGTTGTTTTCCTTCCCTGCTTCTCATTGCCTTTGTTTTCTACCCTTTTAAATTATACAGTCTTTTTCCAACTATAGAAACTGTAGAGGTCAAAAATGTGACTCAAGTTAAACCCAGTGGAAATTGTAGCCACCGTAAATTAGGATGCACATTCTTTGCTTCTAAGCCTGTCATCATTTTCTGCTTTTGCTTCGTCTTTTCTTTTCTTTTCTGCATTGTCATAATTCTTAAACTTTATTGTTTTTCTCTCCCCTTGGTAAGCCCCTGTGCTCCCAGTGGAACCAGAAGAAATTGTACATGGTGCTTTGATATTTTGCCAACTGTTTTCTATAATTAAAAGTGAATTGGAAATGGGAACACTGCCTGTGTTCTGCCGATGCTTCTGGGGTCTAGTCTAATAGAAACATGAAAAAGTACAAAAAAAGAATCTGGAGGTAGGAAGAGAAAATGGGAGCATGTTCTTCAGGCTAAAGGGTTCCTAATAGAACATAAGCTCTTAAGCCTTTGGGTTATCTATTCCAAATTTGCTCTTTTCTTTGGGTCAGGAGATCATCAGTTAAGTTTTATCCAAAATTAAACCAATAATGCTGAGGTGGTAGTTCACACAGCTTGTGATTGGCTTGATCCACACTAATTATCTTCCTAGTGGAAGTAATCAAGAGCACAGACCATAGTAGGACAATTTGGGATCTGAGGGAGATTTTTATTTAAGTTCTTATGCTCTAACAAGAGTAGTAAATAAATTACAGCTTGCATATCAGACCTAATTGACTGGTTGCCTGGAGAACAGGGCTGGTAGACTGTCTATCCTATTAAAGTATTGCAGTATTGTGAGCTCCGGCCCCCACCCCCGCAGCTAACCAGCCCCTTACTATTGCACAATGGCAAGAAACCCATCTCATTAAAGTCATCCCAAATTACTATGACCTGGCTTTCCATTGTGATCTCATGCAGTCCTCCTCTCCCCATTCTTCTAACTTTCTGCCCAATTACTTTGGCCACATAAAATAATATATATCCTTTTCTTCTTATATTTTTGGGGGGAGGGGTTAATGTTCTATTTGATATCCAGTTTTTGAATATCTTGCATATTTCTCTAGTTGCTCTAGCAGAGCATGTTGCTCAAGTGGTTCTCTTGTCACTTCAGTGTTTTTAGATGACAGCTCTGGTGTTGGAATTAAAGGAGTCAGTATAAGATTATCAAAGGGAAACTTTATGAGATGTTCAGGATTAAGAATATTTTGTCAGCAAGGTAGGGAGACTTTTTGAGAAATTAGTGAATTTGCCATACCTAAAAGCTGGACATCTGTGTAGAGCATATTAGAGAGGTGTGTGTGTGTGTATGTGTGTGTATGTGTTAGTTTTCTAGGGCTGTCATAATAAATACCACAAGCTGGGGTGCTTAAATGGCAGAAATTTATTTTCTCTTAGTTCTGGAGATTAGAAGTTTGAGATCAAGGTGTTCGCAGGGTCGGTTTCTCCTTTGACCTCTTCCCTTGGCTTGTAGATGGTCACTTTCTCCCTGTGTCCACACAAGGAGGATCTCTTGAGCCCAGGAGTTTGAGGTTGCTGTGAGCTATGATGACACCACTGCATTCTAGTCCCAGCAACAGAGCAAGACCCTGTCTCAAAAAAAAAAAAAGCCAAGAATAACCTCCTTATAGATGGTATTTATAGAAGTATTGAGACTTAAATGTGTGTGAAGATTTTGGAAGCTCCAAATTCCTACTTATAAGAATGGCATCATTATCATTATTATATTATATAAAATATAATGTAAATATAATGATTATTATAATATAAAACTAATAATGCTTGAAATGACTGAGTCCACATGAAGAAAGAAGGCATTTAAATTTGATTCTTGTTTGCAGAGTTGCAGGGAAACAGGTCCATATAGAGAAGGGAATCCAAGTGTTGGGAAAGGCCACTGGCCAGCAGCACTGCAACTCTGCTGAGCTCTGAGCAGTTCTAAAGTAGTGGATCTTTTTGCCAGGCCTTTTGAGAATGCAAATTTTAATATGGGACAAAGAACAAACTGCACAGTATCTGAAATGGTTGGCTGTCATGGATTAAATGTCAGAAAAATGAGTAAAAGGAACATTGGGTGTTTATTTTGTTAATGATAGAAATCAAAATGTTTCACCAATGAAACATCATTTCACACCTTTAGTTAAAAGCCTGTATTAACTATTATCGTGGTAAATAAGGTATTGAATAATACTACTGGAAAATGAATGCCAGTTGTATCATTCAAACTTCTTATAGTTCCCTAAATACATAATAAATGTTTTCCTCAGTGTTCTGATTGAGAGCTATATATGTGGGTAATTTTAATGTCCTTAGTTTCATTTTAAGCAGAATTTTAGGAAATGTTTATTTTAAAAATATAATCCCTTAATTTATTCTGCTCTACCCTAAATAAGTAATTCATTAACCTTTCATTGTAATGGGAGTGTGAGCATTTGAAGGCAATTAAATGTTTTACATTATCATTCATTGTGGATTAACAAATAGTTTTCATCCCTCTTTCCTCAGAGTGCTATAATTTAGGGATTGTGTAGCTAGTTGTATAGCTCTAGAGCCAGTTTTGAGAGGGACAGATGTCTTCTCCAAACCCATCTGCTTTACCTGCCTATGCTGGGGACCTGGGTGGGGTGGAGGACTCTCTGGGGTGTTTAGGCCTTACATATTTGTTGAGTTAGGCAATGTGATGCTACTTGTACTTTCACTGAATGGAATCTAGGACAAATCTTAAAATATGAGAAATGATTTAAAAGTTTTTTTCATCTTTCAGAGTTCTAAATTAGAAACGCAACCTCCTCTGATGATGAAATGGTCAGTTCTAGATTATCTTCGAAGATATGATTATTTGGATGATGGAGTTTTCAGGCTCTTTATTTTCTCCCCTTGTCATTGTCACCAGGCTTTTAGCTCTGTCTTTCCAAGTCATTGTTCAAGAGCATCAGCAGAGGAAAAGAAAAGCCAAGGTGCATCAGATTGGCCAAGTTAACTGTTTGACTACAAGAAGTCTGATGGAGCTTATTTTACTTATCATAAAGCTGAAGTTGTTTAGATCTTTTTATTTTTGTGTTTCTTCTCTCAATTTTAAGTTGCTTGAGGAAGGAATCTGTTCATCGCTGTGTCCCTAACACCAGCAAAGTGACTGCGTACACCAGGCACTCAGTAGATGTTGGCTAAGTCGAATTGTTGAATTAGATTTATGATCCATGTATTTTTTGGTTTTGGTTTCCACAGAGAGGACTGTTGACTTTATCTTGCCTGTGACTGACTCTTCCAGGCTTGCTCAAAGCAAAGCAGCTCTCACTTTACCGCCAGCATTTAGTCACTTTTTAGATTGAATCTGTCTCTTTTCGGCAGGATGGCAGCATGAAGAGAAGATAAAGATTGCTGAGTTAAGAAGAGGAACTCTTCAATTTTATCGGGAGCACCTACAACATAAGTAAACCAGGATGCTAGAAACTGAAATATGGCAGTTGCATTTTCATTGAGGCAAGCAGTGCCTTTTTCTTATTGAAGGAGTCGTAGGCGAGGCATATGTTGGTAAAGGCTGTGTCCAACTTTGTGGCAGTTCTTTAACCTGCTTTGGCCAAAGTGGACCCCAAGGAACCCGGAAGATTGGAGCAAACACTTGGGTTCAGAGTGAAGTATCTTGGAAATAGAAAGTGAGAAGCAAGTCAGACAGTGTGGTACTTCCCTGGTGGCTTCATTAGAGAGGTCTGTCACGTCTTCACTTCATGAGATGAAGACTGTACTTTAGTGTCCTTCAGCCCAGGAACATGAGTGAATTAGGGCAACGTGAGGAAAGGGAGAGAATGGAGTCAGAAGGCTCGGTTTCTATTCTCAGATCTACCACTAATTGGGCCTTTGACCTTGGAACAAATCATTTAATCTCTCTAAGCCCCAACATGCTCATCCATGAGTGAGTTAAGTGAATTGATAGCTACAGATTGGGCTCTTAAATTCTATGCATTTAGTAAACTCAGAGTTCCCTGAAGTTCTCCATGGAACTCTCACTGTTTGTTATAGTTTAAACTTTGGGATCATTTTCTCCCAATTTGCTTCCCTTTGGCTTGTTGATGTCATTGCATGCAGAAATAGAAAACTGGTACAAAGCCATTTATCTAGTTCTGTGTTCCAGAATCTCTTTGATCAGATCATAAGTTGTTCTTTTACTTTTTAAAACTAAATCTGACTCAAATAGTAGTCACTAACTACTTTAACTTCAGGGATAGCAATGGCCTACATTTCCTGTTCCTTTTGTTAGTTTTCAACTTTCCTGTGTCACTGCTTCCTTTTCGGTACTCTCTCTCTCTTCCTTCTATGTAAATTAGTACAAGGGGCATCCAGATTTTGGCAGAAGCAAATGCCAGTTGTACCAAGCTGACATAGCAATTCTAGGGGCAGTGTCCTTTGCAAATGTGTTGTTTTATGAAGATACAATTTTTACATGATTCTTTGCATCAGCAGTTTTGCCACTTGACATCATTTAAAAAGTCTGTTGAGTATCTGATCCAGTCCTTTGTTATTTAATTGTGCTGCCTCGGTGCTTCCTTCCCTCCCTGGAAAAAATTTTTTTCTCTAGCTTGGAAAAATGTGTGTGGTACAGTGAGAAATTCTGGTGATTCGGGTACTGCATTTTCTTCAGCATCTTGGGAAAAGGCTGACGTAGAGGCTGGGAAAGTACTCATGGAATGCTGCTTCTCTCCAGGCTGCGATAGCTGCTGTGGCTCTGCTGAAGCAGAATGTAGACCAGATAAGACTTAACGAGGAAAATACCACGTTAGGAAGTGTCTCTCCCAGACAGCCCACGGGAAATCAAGGCCAGTCTAACCAGCAGAGGGCGGGCAAACCAAGGTGCTTCAGATGGAGGCTTGCAGAGGAGAAGCCAGTGTGGTTTCCTTCCAGTGTTTTTTCATTGCAGCATGGTACAGTGCAGGCCTGTCTGGCAGCACATGGTGGCTAAGGAAGATGCCATGGTCAAGGGCACAGACTCTGGAGTTAGGCAGACCTGGGTTTAATTTCTAAGGGAGACAGGGTGCTTTGGTTGTAAGCTGTAGAAACTAGTTTTTTTGGCTAACTTAAATTTTATAAAAAGGAGGAGAGGAGGGGATATATTAAAAGGACACAGCAATTCACAGAACTGGTAAAAGAGTTGAAAAGATGAAGGACAGTATACAGGTAGCTCTGGTATCTAGGACAGCCACTTCAAGGTAGTGTCATTGGAATGACTCGGAACAAAACATTTTCTATCTTTGTGACATTTCATTCAAGATCTAAATCCCTGAGAGAGAGATGACTGGTCTGGCCTTTCTCTTTGGGAGGTGGGGTGGGAAGGAGGGGCGTGGTGATTAATAGACACAAGATTTGGTCACCCAGAGAAAACTGGGCTATGCTTATCAAAAGAGGGGGTTAGGGTTGCTAAACAGGCCAAACCAACAGATGTCTATGATACAAATGAATATTGCACATGGCATCTTAGTGTCTAAACCTCAAAGACTTTAGATAATACCTGGAGTACCTCAGCCTTGTACCCAAGAAACCCAAGGGACATAAGTCTGATGAAGAGATGGTACCTACATCAGAGATATGCTCACTGGGGGCATTGAAAACGATACCGCCTGCAAAGCTCTCAGCATATGCCTTGTGGTAAATACATTTTCTTAATAGAGTCGTTAACTGGTAGGGGACCACACATCTCACTTTTCCCGGGACAGTCCCAGTTAATGCCTTTATACTGTTCAAATTAGCATTGTCTTGAGTTTCTCATTTTTTAAACAAAGTATCATTGTTACAGGTTGCATTAAAATATGCCACAATGGGCTTGATAGACTTTGCTTTGTACTTCCAATTTGCCAGGGTGCCCTCCAGTCGCTTATGAGATGCACATGCAGTGGACAGGGTTCTTGGTGCTATCTAAATCTGCCCAGCAGTGACGTTCCTCTCTTCTCCCAACCCTTTCAAGGTACAGCTGAACCAACACCTTCTTGAAGGACAGCATGCAGGTGCTCTTGATAAAAGAGTGTGCTGAGACACCAGTGGCCCAAGCAGTTAACTCCTCCCAGTCCAGCATGGTGTGAGACAAGTGTTTGATACCTGCCAACCTTGTTGTCTATCAGCCAGCCATGCTTCCAGGGTGCAGGAGCTGCTGGCTTTTGGTCAGATGAAGCGGTGAGAACTATAGCAAATTATAGTAGAAATGTGTAGGAGAGAGGCCCAGCAGTTCTGTGGCAGAACCTATAGATGCAGAGAATAGTTGGCGTGCCCTTGCTACAGAGGTTAGTCACATTTTATAGGATATACATATGAAGCTATTCATTTATTTTACTTTTTGGTAATTTCTTTTTAATAAACTCTTTGATAGCAATTACTCTCTCCCCAAAAATACCTTTTTAAGCAAAAATGAATTACTGGATTTCTCAAGAAAGTTGGAATAGAATATGTCAATATTAACCATTCACATAAAAGTCATAACAATATCATTGGCCATATTTCCAAAAGAAATAAATCTGTTGAAGAAGCCTTTAATATCTTAAAAATGCCAAAGAGTTATAATGCAATACTTTTACATATTGTTTTTGAAAAATGGCTTTTTGTTGAGATCAAATAACTATCATTATAAGATAACTTTTAATAGCCAAAAACAACATATGTTGGCAGGAATGTGGAGAAAAGGGAACTCATATACTGTTGGTGGGAATGTTAATTAGTACAACCTCCATGGAAAACAGTATGGAGATTTCGCAAAGAACTAAAAATAGAACTAGCATTCCAGCCAGTAATCTCACTACTGGGTACCTACCCAAAGGAATAGAAATCAATATATCAAAAAGATATCTACACTTGTATGTTTATCACACATTTATAGTAATTCACAATAGCAAAGATATGGAATCAACCTAAGTGTCCATCAGTGGATGAATGGATAAAGAAAATGTGGTACATATACACGAGGGAATACTATTCAGCCATAAAAAAGAATGAAATCCTGTTTTTTGCAACAACATGGATGGAAGTGGAGGCCATTATCTTAAGTGAGACAAGCTAGACACTGATAGAAAAATACCACATGTTCTCACTTACAAGTGAGATCTAAATAGTATATACACACCTATATTCTGAGTAGAAGTAGAAAGATAATTTCTTTAAATATGTTAGGCCTGTTAATATTTATGCATTCCAATAAAAAAATTGGGAATTTTCCATTTAGTAGGGCTTGCTCTGAGCATATCATATACCCTCAGGTGTTTTCAAAAATCAAAATAAAGTTTTCTTCACAGAAGATCCCACTGAAAGTATCAACAATTTCCATTTGCACAAAATGCAGCTTCAAAGAAGATTGTAGGAAATTTCATGATAATTATGAATACCAAGGTCATATTGAAAATAGATGCTTTTAGAGAAATACAGTAGACAGAATTAAAAACATATAGTTATGAAACTGATCAAAGTATGTAAATATATGTCAAAACCAATTATTGTTTATTTTACTTTTAAATATTCATAAAATTAACATAAAGATTTTTTTCTGTTCTCCTTAATTTACATGGAAGTTTTTAAGGAAATAATTTAGTTTTGGAAATAGCTTTTGTTTTTTGTTGTTTTTTTTTTCCGAGACAGAGTCTCACTCTGTTTGCCTGGGCTAGAGTGCCGTGGCGTCAGCCTAGCTCACAGCAACCTCAAACTCCTGGACTTGAGCTATCCTCCTGCCTCAGCCTCCCGAGTAGCTGGGACTACAGGCATGTGCCACCATGCCCAGCTAATTTTTTCTATATATTTTTAGTTGGCCAATTAATTTATTTCTATTTTTAGTCGAGACGGGGTCTCACTCTTGCTCAGGCTGGTTTCGAACTCCTGACCTTGAGCGATCCTCCCGCCTAAGCCTCCCAGGGTGCTAGGATTACAGGCGTGAGCCACCGTGCCCGGCCTGGATATAGCTTTTGAATAAAAGTGATTGTATAGATCCATCGATATAAGAAAACTAGTTTGTTAGTCAATAAATATTTCAAAAATAATATAATATTAATTATAATATCTATAGCTCCCACTTTCTCTCTCAAAAGTGTGTTGGTGTAAATGATAAATTATGTGGATATTTTATTCATTAATAGCTTTGGTGAGTCTTTAGGTTTAAAAAACTTGGTGGGATTCAGAATGTTGGGGTTAGATCGTAAGGGTTTGGTAGCCTAGAAACTCACTGCCTTGGGGGTTCGTTGCATCATCTTCTTGATACTCAGAGTCTGGCTGTGCCTTAGCTATTGTACTCCACCCTGTCCCCATTCCATAAATGGTCAGCTCCACTCCATCCTAGACAGCTGACTGTCTAGGAATGGTCCCCTGATCGTGGGAAGCAATCATAATTTCTGCCCAGGACTTTGGATTTACGACAAGAAATAGTACTGTCTCTCTTCAAAGGCTGAAGTTGTAGGATGTGATGCTTGGGGGCATTTAGTGGCATGTATCTTATTCTTTATACTTGAGTAGATAGCCAGCCTGCAGATAGACAAAGAAGAAATCAGATGAAGAATGAGAGGCAGGGGATGTTGCTTTCCTGGGTAGGTTTTTCCAAGGCACCCCTTAGGTTCTACCAGCCATTTTAAAATTTAGAAACATATTTATTAGCCTTTTGCTATTGTAAATTCAAGTTTACTTGCTGTCATTGGCAACCAGACCTCCTGAGTTTAAAGCAGATTAAGAATAAGACATCAATGCAAGTGGAGGAAACAGAATGTCAACTTTATTTTTACTAAACTGATGAGACCACATGGCTTTGCATCAGGAGTGCCTGCTGTCCCTTCCTTCCTGCTACCACCTCCCCTGCCCTCCAGACCAACCAAGAGAATGGTGGGGTCTGCATGACAGACATAGTCTCTCATCTGTCTGAGGTGGAGAGCATGGGGAAGAAAGCAAATTCCCACTGTTTGAGATCTTTTAATAGATTAGCTCCACCTCATACAGAAATCAGGTAACTTACTTCTCCTACAGGGGCTCAGTACAGGGCAGGGTGAGAGGTCTGGAGAGTCTCTACAATAGAAGTTTCTCTGCAGATAGAAACAAAAGGCCAACAGAAAGGAGGTGCCCCACCACAAGTCCAAACTAAAGCCTAAATCTAGACTCTCAAGATTGGTAAATGCCCCACAATTGATCCTATATGTGCAACATTTAAATGGGGACAGCTAGAGAGCATGGGGCTGGGTGCCAGCCTTCTTAATAACCACATTATTTTCTGTTTATGATTCTCTGAGCTCCCTTCTTATGTGTTGGTTGGGATCACCAAGTAAGTCTCTCTCATTTGTGTCTAGCTCCTCCTACCAGTGCCTGAGATTCTGATGTGTGTCACTCCTGAAAACTAGCATTTATGAATGTCAGTGGCATTGCTAATGATGCTTGGGGCCTGGCAAAGAGCTGCTTTTCGGGGACAGAGCAGATTTAGCTAATAGATGTGGCAACTGGTGAGAAAAGCCATCTGGTGCTGTGGTTGATCTTTGAGGCATTCGTGAAAACAGCTAGAAGGAGGATCACTCTGAAAGTTTGTAACAATAAGATAGCAGGGGAAATCTCACTGTAACAATGAATCTTCAGTGTTGCTCTTGGCAATCCAGAGTTTTCCACAGAGAGAGGCTAAAAGGCTAACTATATATTTAAAGCCTGCCCCTTTTCCTGGATGTGTGCTACTGTAAATTGCTTTGATTTTTCAACACACAATGACTTTTTTCCAGTTTTGCACATTTGATTGCACACACACTGCTGTTTGGAGTTTCAGATCTTTCGAAAAACTGATTCACACAAACACCTAACCTCTTTAACCCCTTTCTGCCACCTACCTTCCCTGTGAATACAGTACTCAGAGCCTTTCAAAGACAGAGGTTTTTGAATTTGACAGCAAAAAAGTGATGGCTTGTAGCACATTAACAGTGAGGCTGACCATAGTAGTCACTTAAATCTGCCATGCCTGACTGGCTTTCCCATTGTTAATTTTGATCACACTAGCTAACATTTACTTGGGAATCAGGCACACAACTTAAATGTTTATGCTCACAACCCATTTGGGGGTTGAAGTATTATCTCCTACATATGTTGTACCTGTTCAGAGAAAGGAAGCTATTTTTTAAAAAGGCTGATGTTTATCTCCTCTTGACTTGTAATGGCTAAAAAGCAGTTTGAATAAAGCATGTTACTTTTCATGTTCTTTCAGCCATTAATTTTTAGTACTTTCATTTATGTTTGAAAAAGCGGTTAAAAGTGAAAGTTCCCAGACAAGAGTAAGTAATTGGTGGGCTGGGGTAGAAGGCTGGGGCTCGTGATGGTTTTAAGAGAATGTAGAGAAGGCAGAGAAATTCATCGTCAATGCTTATATCTTTCAAGGGAGGCAGAAATCATAATTTGAGCTTAGTTTCTAAATTAGGCTCCTTTTCCAGTGCCCCAGCCCACCTCCTGGCTAGTAAGCCAGCCTCTGTGACCTACTGGGGTGAAGCTGGCACATCCTGATGGCATGTGGAGAGACGACTGGAGAGAGAGCAGAGGGACATGGGAAAAGCAGAAAGCAGGGGAGAAAAACTTCCAGCCTCACTTTCTTAGGGATTTTACAGCAGGAGTTTATTATTTTGTTAGAATTATAGGACTATATTTATAAATGTCGAGCCTACTAAAATCTGATCATCTAAATGTATATGTAGCCAGAGCACATGCTCCCCTGGAGGAGTTGTTTTTTTTTTTTAATTCCCAATTTCAGAGTGTCTGGTAAGCAAATGATAAAGAGTTCTGGGTTTCTAGATGCAGATAGAAAAAGTGAACAAGGTCTGAGGCTTTATCAAAGCAGTGTATACTTTTATGTCTCACAATTAGTTATTAGTTCCTTTACTTATTACCTAGCATTGCAATATATATTGCATATTCCAATGGAGAGTTTTTAACTCTTTAAGGAGATAAAAGACAAAAATGTAAAATATCTTAAAAACAGTTAAGCGAGTGATACAAACCCACAAGTACAGTGTGCACTGACAGGAATTTTTGCCTAGAGTGTGGATTGTCCACGTGTTGAAATCTAGCATAATTTTGGATGCCACATCTAAAAGGGGATCATCCTGAAGATGAATTCCTCTCAACAGAATCTCTCTTGCAGTCTTTATCCTACTTTATTTTTTGCCAACATTAGAATCTATAAAGTCAGCAGATAATTTAGCAAGAAATGACCCTCAAGTAAGTGAGTACTAGGCAGTAGGGAATCTGTGGATCATCAGGGGTAGGTCCTATTGAGGAAGTGGGAACAGGATGGCCGGGTGCTGTGGAGGGGCTCGGATGTGAGCACAGGGGAGGGCGTGAGCAGTGGCAGAGGGCAGAAGTGAGACCTGAGTCTGAACGGGGGGCCCTGAAAGGTAAAATTAGGAAATTGGCTCTGGTGGAAACTAAGAGCATGTAAGTTCTGGGGCATGGTTTGAGTGATCTCAGTAAGTAACCGGAAGAGAGCCAGGCAGCAATCTGCAGGGTGGATTGGAGTGGGAAGCTGTCCCACACTGCGAGGTGGAGAGAGCTTGAATCATAGTGCTATCATTGGAAATGAGGGGGCACTAAGATATTGAGAAGTCTTTTGGAGGAAGAAATGATGGTATTTAGTGATAAATATAAGGAAGGAGTCAGTAAACGTTTTTTATAAAGGGCCAAATAGTAAATATTTTGAGTTTTATGAGTCGGTCTCTAGTCGGTCTTTGTCAGTACTCAGGTCTGCCACAGCAGGGCAATGCATGCATGAGTGGGTGTGGCCGCATTTGTCCCAAGGACCATAGTTTGCCAACCCCTGATAGAAGGAATGAAGAAAAACGTTTTTACCCTTAAGGAATAGAACTGGTCTTTGGGTAACAACTGATGATCTCGTAACCAGGGTTTTATTTCACCCAATCAGAATTGTCATCAGCACTTTCTTTCTGAGATTCTAAACATGTAGCATTGCCCAGTTCCATCTGTGCCTGCATTCCTTGATGTGCAACTCCAGGATGCCCCACCGGTGCCTACAGCTAGATCTCTGATGAATGGCTTCTAGGTTACGTCACAAGGCTGATGCAAATGTCGCACAGAAATCTCAGTGAACACGCTGGAGAAGTGAGCTGATCGTGGTAGAATACACGTTGGGCCAGGTTTTTACAATTCCAGTGCAGCTTGGAAAATGAGGGGCAAACTTGACGGGTGCAGGTGCAGGGAAATGGGTTCTTAAGGATAAGGCAAGCGGTCCCAGTCATTTGTGAGTGGCTTACTTTTCCAGGGAATAGATGATGGGTGAGAAAAGGATGTCAAGAGGGTACTAAGTCAAGCTTGATGCCGGAGCTGGAGAGCTAAGGGATATCAGCAGGGAGGCTGGGCATCAGGACTGCAGTCTCCTTACAAAGTGGGTGGTTTCTTTATGTGAATACCTGCTGGAGTGTGCTGTTTTTTAAAAAACAGGTTACTGGGAAGAGCATTATGCACAACATCTAAATATACCAAGACATAACATATGTATACTCCTCTATGTGTTTATATATACACATCGTTTCTGGTTTATTTTCCTGTTACTCAAAATACATTATGTCACCCAATTTTGTTTTCTCATTTAACGTGGATCTCTGTATGGTCGTGTTAACTGTAATTTTAGCTTTATATTTTGTGAGGCCTGCCAGCGTTGGGCTGGAGCTTAAGGAGAATGTCATCTAGATAGATGGCAAAAAGGCAGTGCCACCAGATTTTTACAGGGGAGCCAAAAGCGAGGGGTTGGGTTTTTTTGTTTGTTTGCATGTTTGTTTTTTGTTCCTTTAAAACAAACAAAATAAATTTGCCTCTTTTTATTTTTTTAATTTGGTGATTCTGTGGATATCTGCAGAGTGAAGTGTTTCATTGTCCTGCCCTCAGGGATGGCAGAGTAGGGGAAATTCCATTTGGTTCCTATGCCGCCTCCCTATACGGCATCGTCCTGCCCAGCTTCCTTCCATGGAACCTTGTGGAGCAGAAGCAGCTTCTCTCCTTAAGACCACAAAGAGCATTTCTCTGAACCTTTCTTTTGCCACAGCCTGGCCTATCTTTCCTTCTAGTCCTTAAGCTCCGTAAGGCCTCAAAAGTCACGTGCCCAGGGCCTTGCACATCATAGGTACACAATGCTTGTGTGAAATGATTGTGAGCTGTTTGAATGTAGAGTCTCTGTCTCACTCACTTAGTAATCCCTGTGCCTAGTAGGGAGCCTAACATGCTAATCAGTGTTTGTGGAATGAGAAGTGAGTATGTGAATGATGAACAAGCAGATGAGCCTGACCATATATGTAGTAGAATGGGTTTCAGCTTGGTTCCTGAGCCCCACCACCATCCTCTCGTCCTCTCGGGGATTCGCTGCCAGGGGAGCTGAACTCGCAAAAGCAGTAACCGGATTGGAAATGAGCTACTGCGTATTAATGGCTGGGCAAATGTCCAGGAGCCCCTTTGTCTATGTTGGGCATTTTGGTATGCAAAGTTGGAGCCCACCATTGGGGCATATGTGATATCTCCTCCTCTTTCTCCCTCATCAGGGATTGTGAGGACATGAGGACCAAAGTGTCCCCCGTGCTCTCCCCTGAGATCAGAAGGTACTGAGGGTTCCTTCACTCTGAAGACACAGTGAGGGGGATGAGAGGCCAGTTGGTGCAAGCATCCTGGACACCCCCCCCCCAAACAGGCCTGAATTTGAGTCAAATCAGCAAATGGTAGGAAAGGGAGAGGGGCAGAAGCAATAACAAGAAAGACTAATAGGTGCCAAGATGAAGATTTTGTACATGAGAAGAGATTTAAGAAATCTTGAGATTTTTTTGCAAGAGAAAATGAGAAGAATGGAAAGCATTTGTGCTGGTGAGAAATAACCTATAAATTATACTTAAATAACTTTCTGAATAAGCATAAATCATGTAGTCACATAAAATCATTTTAATTTCATTATATTAATATTAATACATTTTAATTTTCAGGTACACATGCCTGAAGGCCTCAAGGCTCTTAAACACACAATAATCAAAAAGCTAATTAATCACAAATGGGCAACTTTCCCAAATAACTCTAGGAACAGTTACAATTAAGAAATAATACCCTTTGCACAAAGTAGAATAAAAACACACAAGTAGACAAGAAACTTCATTATAAGCCATGAAAACAAAAGAGAAAAACAGAAGAGTCTCATTTCCTAAGCTAGGTAATGTCTCCAAATGTATTTGGGGAAAAACTGAGGAAAAGGGTAATTTCAGAGACCTATGTCCCCAATTGGGCATTTTCTCTGTTTTCTTTATTAAACCCGTGAATCTGAATCTTGACTTGTGCATCTATTATATTAACTATTTCTTCTAGCTTTGCGAGATCTGGAAGTCTAATAAGCACCCCTTTTATTTCTCCAAGTGCCTGCTGAGAACCCTAAACGGAATAGGGACAGGTTCAGGGACTTGTACTATGATACAAGAGACTTCTCTCCACATGTGCACATTCATTGATCAGAACTTTTTGCATGTTTTTGGTTCAACAAGTTTCAGATCCATCTAAGTGAACAATGGAGGCTATTTTCCCTCTTTTATAAGTATATCATAAGAGACTAGCCAAGTGCTTTGCTATAATCAAAATATGCTTTATGGCATTTTTTTTGGCTTACCCACATAGCAATACAACAACAAGAGACAATAAGAATGGGATGTTAGTCAGCACTTTTTTAGTTTCAAGTGTCAGAAACCCAACTAAAGGAAAAAAAAAATGGGATTTCTATTACCCGCATAAATAGAAATCCAAGAGGTGGGCTTGCTTCTGATGCAGCTGAGTCCAGGCCACACAGCTAATTAGAGGTAGAGTCAGTACTAGAATTTACTTCAGGTCCTCTGACTCCCAGGGCAATTCTGTTTCCATTACAAAGTGCTACCGTTATGCTACCTCAATCAATATTGGCTGAATTAAAAACAAAATGAAACAAGAAGGGCATGTCTTCTCCTTGGGGTCACTAATAATTTATTCTGATTTTACCTCTTAAGACCTGCTTAGTTCATGTGTCTGAAGGAAATTAGCAAAGGCTTTTGGGCTTCTTCACAAAGGAACAAATCATTGCTATCTACCTACTTTTATTCTACTTTGTTCCTAAGCTAAGGTACATGATTTGTCCATCTATTTATTCGGAAAACATTATTTAGTACTTCCTAGATTGCAGCTACTGTGTTAGGCATTTGAGATGCAAATGTGATGACAACATTGACAATTGGAGATAAAAGAGAAGTCAAGCCCAAGGTCTAGGAAGTGTGAAGAACATGAATATCTTCATTTTTTCATTCTTGTAATCGACCGATATTATTAAGCACATTGTAGTTGCCTGGGACCGTGGTGGATGTCATTAGCAGGTATAAAATAGAACATAGTGGGGACTGCAGATAGTTTAATATCGCCGAAGCACAGTACAATGGGAGGATATGGGAGCTGAGGGAAAAAGTAGGCTGGTGTCAAATCATTAGACATGTTGGGGACCCTAGATAGGTTTGACAAAAGAAAGTGTCCTGATCCCTGTCCAGTTGCAGGTGTGTAAGTTGCGTTGGAGAGGGCGACTGCAGGCTGGAAAACCAGATGGAGGCTTGGGAACACTTCCCAGGGAAGAGGATGGACAGTGCCAGGCAGCGGCAGTAGGGAAGGAGAGAAGCTAGGTTCAAGAGAGAATTCAGAAGTCCAAATTAGCAAGTCCTAGTGACTCATTTAATGTGAGGAGGGAGGGAGGGAATGGAGTCCAGACAGATTCTGGGCATCTGAGTGAACAGTGAGATCATTAACTGAGACTGGAACTCTGGGGAAAGGAGCAGAATTCTGTTTGTGTTGCGTTCACATAACTAGTGCAGTACCCGGCACATAGCAGAGGCTCAATAAATATTTTCGAGTGAATATCGGAATATTGCCAAAAGGACAATAGGTTTCCAGGAAGTACTGGCAAGGGAATTCATCCTGATCCAGAAGGTCAGGGAAGGCCTCCTGAAGGCAGTGATATTTGGCTGAAAGCTGAAGGACGATTTGGAGTTCAACAGGGAAGACAGAGTAGAAGTGTTTAATACGTTTGTGTGTGACTCTGAATTTCTGTCTAGGGCCCATCTGTCTTTTGTTCTGGGTGCTGCCCCACCCCCTCTCCACACCTGGCTTAGCTGCTTGGCCTTCTGTTCCCCAGCCTCTTCTGTGTATCTAGGGAGGCAGTGGGTTGGCCGGGGTGATAAGAATGATGACATCATAGTGACTACCGTTTATTAAGCAGTTCAGTTTAGCAACCTCTTTCAGCAGCCCTCGGCCATAGAAGGTGAACACTAAGTCCTTAGGGCTTAGGGCTTGCCACACTGTAACTCGGCCCTGAGGCTCTAGTCAGGGTCCTACCAGATGCCCAGAGTGGGGAAGGTTTTATACACCATTATATTATACACCATTGCAAGAGTTCAAGAAAAAAAGATTTTATGAAGTGCATTTTAGATTAAAAAAAATATTGATCCAGTCAAATATGCTGTTTTATCATTCGGTTAACCTGTGTTCTCCTATGGTATGTAGAAAGTTTGAGTTGCTTACAGGAAAACACATAATACAGTAAGATAGAAAAAAATAGAAAATTAATATAAAAATCAGGATAGGAAAAAAAAATAAGATAAAGTGAATCTAGGGATGTCCCAAATGTGTTGTGGTTCTTTAAAAAATTCCATGTCTTAACAACTTCACAAATATTCAGCCAAATTCTTAAATGAAGCACAAGAAATCTGCCAACTATCTAGTTAAAGCACGTTTTGTGAACTGTAATGAAATTCTTTCCAACCAAGTACACATTTCTAATGGAAGTAAATGTGCTTTAGAGAAACATTAAAAAGATAAAATTCTTGATCGTCTCAGAAATGCAGATAGCAAAGACAAAATTCTTGATCGTTTCAGAAATGTGGGTAGCCTTGTCTTGCACCATCATTTTGTGATAGTAGTTGGGAATCGCATAGTTTAATCCATTATTTAGAGAGGATTGGCTGCATTTAAAAGTCTAAACATTTATAAAAATCTAAAGTCTAAAAGTTTTTCAGTATGAATTTAAAATTCAGACATTCTGGGCCTAGGAAATTTACCCCACAATTGGCTGAAACTAGTATTGCTGAAACACAAAGTAATCATGCTTTTAGTTTGCAAAATAACTGCTGCTGTGAGCAGCTCTACCTGGTAAAGAGTATTTTCTCTAAAATTGGCAACAGCTCTCTTTCCAAATGTTCCAATACAGTCTTACACTTACATCCCTGTGAGTATAGCCATGAAATTCAAATTGTACATTGTTAATCCTCCCCAAAATGACATTTGTGGCTTTTAATTAAGGATATACATATTATAATATCTGTGGAGATAGGGAAATAATTTGCAAATAGTAAAATTTAAATTGGTACATCTGACAGTAACAATAAAAACTTTGTTGTAGTTTCAGAAATAAGGTGACGCCACAGTGCTACTTGGGAATGATGGATGAAGCCTATTTGGAGTTCCATGAGACTCTTGTCAATAGGAATTCCTCATGGAGTGTAATGCCCACGTGGGAAAAAAACTCTAGGTCCTAGACTCAGACAGTGACTGTAGTTCAGTCATTTCATGGATATGTTGCCAGTTTTAGAAAAAGTAACTTGTGCTATAAACCTGACTCAGCATTTGATCTGTGTGTTTTCTACATTGACAACTTTATAGGACTTTAACCAGATTTTACACCAGGTACACCTTAAATTTAATGTATAGTTTAGCATGTCATTTTAAAATAAAAATGCTAGCAGAAAAAATATCTTAAAGTGAGTTTGTGTTTAGTAACTTAGGATTGTATTGATTACATTGTCACAGTTGTCAACTTTGAGATGCACAGCCATACATGTATAATTCTGTGTGCTGTCTGTATTAGGGTAATTAAGCATGAGCTGCTGCAACAGAAAAAAAGATTCAAAATCTCAGTCACTTAGCACAAAAAGTCATGTCTTGCTCTTACAAATGCTATATGAGTCGACGGGCTGGCTTCTCCTTCGGACAACTCAGCATAACAGGCCAGGCCCCTTCCAGACCGTGGCAGTGCTATCCAAATACTGGTTCTAGGGTCAGGGAAGAGAAGCTTGGAGCTGTCATACCAGCTCTAAAATGCCTCAGCCCAGAAGGGACACTTGTCACTTTCACATATATTTTATTGGCTGGAACTAGTCAGAAGCCCCGTTGTAACTGTAGAAGTACCAGAAAGTAGAGCATAAGGAACACTTGTTGAACAGTATGTTCTCTGCCATGCCATCTTGGAAGGAATTGAAACTATAACTGCAACAACAACCAAAAAGGTTTTCAATAATACAGGTTTTCTCTAATTTTTAAATGGATTTTAAATACAAATGTTATTTGCTTACTGTGTATAGTTGACACAACCACTGAAACCGTGGTTTAATGAAAGCTGTAGAGACCTGGGCACTTACCTACCTGATTATGGTGCTATTCTGCATTAGTTAATTTTGTAAATTTGTATTTTTCACTTAAACTCTTTCACCTATTTTCTCCTCATTTGTAAAGTAACTAAATCATGTCCAAGATGCCTTATAACCCCAGCTCTAACTGTAGATATAATGTTCCCCTGAGTAGGCTCTGCATTGAAAGAGAGCCTATGATAGGACTCTGTATGTTTGTAGTATAACTTTGCAGTTTTTGATTAATTAACAATATGATATGTCCACTCAGGAAAGATTTAAACTTACAACTCTGATTTCAGTGGTGCAGTTGCTGCTCTGAATCTTTTGAATTCAGCAAAGATTTGTCCACTGCTATGTATAAGCATTTTGCAAGATGTTTGGGGTATAAAAATGAGTAGATCAAGTAGGATGTTGTTCTGGAGAAATTAGTATTCTATCACTGGAGATAGAAATGTAGATGGATGAATTCATTATGCTTTGGGAGATACTGTGAGAGTGGTACACATAAGCATAGCTGGAACATGAATCTCTAGACTTGGCACAGTGTGGGAGGTGGGAAGGGCTGTCTGAACTGAGTTTCAAAGAATGAATATGAATAAGTTTGGAAAAAAGAACAAAGACATAAGAGAGCTTAGTCTATGGGGAAATGCATCAAGCATTTTGTTAATGCTAGAGCCAAACTTTCCAATGTGGTAGCCACTGGCCACATGTGGCTATTAAGCACTTGAAATGTGACTGGTTAAAATTGAGATTTGCTTTAAGTCTAAAATATACATCAGGTTTCAAAGTCTTAGCTCAAAAAAAGGAAGGTAAAATATCTCATAATTTTCCATGATTACATGGTGAAATGAATAATTTACATATATAGTATTAGGTTAAATAAAAGATATTAATAAAATCAATTTCTCCTGTTTCTTTTCACTTTTTTAATGTAGCTACTGGAAAATTTAAAATTACACACATGACTTGCATTGTATTTCTATTGGGCTGGGCATAACTTGTACAGGAAGATATGGCAGGAGTTGATGATGTGGAGGGTGGTAGAAATCAGGGTGCAGGGAGTTTTGAGTGTCGTCTAAGCAAATCCATCTTAGGGTGTTTAAACTGATGAATATTAATTACGAGAGTCACAAGGTCCTATCTGTATTTAGCTAGCTCTGGGCTGTAAGCGTGATGGTGTGCCAGGGTCTAGAAGTGAGGTGGAATACTGGTCAGAGGCTGCTATGTTATCTGGGGAACAAATATAAGGAGTTGCATAAGGGCAGTGGCAGTAACTACGGTGATCAGGAGGAAGAGTTTGGAGCAAGGAGGAGTCAAGGGTGACTCTTGGGTTTCTATCTTGGGTGACAGATGACCCAAAATACAAAAACTATGTATTGGGGAGGCTAATAGTTGCATTGCAGAAATGTCGACATGACTTGGTTGTGGCATATTCAAAAGGAAGGAGGTGAGCTAAAGATATATATTTGAAGTGGGTATATGAGCTATGGCTTGTCTAAGCAAAACCAAAGGAAGGGTGTTGATACTGGTGTCCGAAGCAGCAAACTTGCTAGAAGATTGGCTTTAGGAGGCAGCTTGGGATTTGGTGGCTAGGGACTTTTCTCAACATTTGTGAAAGTAACTTTAATAGAATGGTGTGGTAGAAGCCAGATTGCAGATAAATTTAATTGTACTGAGGAGTAGAAAAAAGTTGAGGGAGTGGAAACAATGAGTGGAGACTACTCTTTCAAGAAGCTTATCCAGAAGAAAGAAGTAGAATAAGCTGGAAGGGGCACAGGTCAAGGAAGGTTTTGTTGTGATGGGAGAGTTTTAAACATGTTGATTGGTTGAAGAAAGAGGGCATGGTTTTAGATAGTCTGTTGCGTGTGGAACAAAAATAGTGCTGTTAATTTCCTATCAATTCTGTATTCCCCAAAATGCCAAGGAGAAGATGCATCTGATAAAAGAGCAGTTATGTATTCCAAGTATCCTTCTTTTTCACTATGCTCTTAATGACAATATGACTCTCTGAGCCCAGTCCTCAATGGTAAAATAAAATAAGGGTCCCTTTGTATTATCAAATTTAGTTGTCTGGTTGTAGATACCATCACAGTGTTTGTTCCATTGTGTCTCACTGGATGAATTGAGGTGTGGTCTGCGGTCTTAATGTTGAGCTATATTGAGAAAGTGGGCAGAGTGTCTATTCATAATTTTACTGTGTTGCTTTGAATAGGTAAATGAGATTAGAAGAGATAATTCAAGCACCGAATTTTTAGCTGTGACCTTTTCCCTTAAAATTTGACTTTGCTTCTTGTCAAATTGAGTAAGATGGGGGTCCCCCTGCTGAATAGTCCTGGTCAGTTCCCTACAATGCCAGGCTATCAGCAGTTTTCAGGGGATGTGGACAGCAGTAATCCCTTTTGACCCAAAATAGAACTGTGCTGGAGGACCCCTCTGTACCCTAGGGTGAGCAAAACCTGAGGATCATAAATTTAGTTCAAAGATGGACCATTATGTTGGGTTGATTCTTAAAAAAATGAAGAATGTTATTGCTTCTTAATAATGTTCATGAGGTCTCAGTACAGGCATTTAAAAAGAGGCTGTGTTTACAGCTGGTGACCAGATATTCACAATTTTCTTCTGGACTTTGGCTTTTGCTGGGACATGTAGTTCAAAGCTCCTGAGTTAGGCAAGTGCTTATGTCTTGCTTTCTATGAACTGGCATGGTTTTTTCTTTGTATTTGGCAGTGTATGAAGGAAGTGACCTGTCCTGTTCCTGTCCTTATGTAGGACACATTTTAAAAATTATTATTAAAAAAGATATCAAGCATTCCATAAAATATAGAGAAAAATATAATAGACATCCTGTTCACATCACCAGCCTGTTGTGTAACCCTCCTTGCCCCTGGCAGCACTGTATGGAAGCCCTGTTTGTCCACTTTCTTGCCAACATTTTTCACTGTCAAACTGAAATGGTTACCAATCTGATGAGTGAAAAATGATGAAGCCATATATTTCAAATTATCCCTGAAGTTCCTGAGAATAGATAACACATGGAGGATAAATTCTCAGAGAAATATAGCCCCTGAAGGAAGGAAAATATTGATTAAAAGTTCATGATAAATTTATTAAAATTGGAAATGAGAGAATATCGACATGTGTGTGTGTATGTTAGCGAATCAGAATATTTTGAATGTCCTTATGGATTTTGATTGGTTGCTGAATGATAGATCAGGCTGCTGACCCCAAAAGAATCAGGGTAGGCTGCTTTTGACAGGTGTTATTTAGCAACGAGAAGGATCGCCCTGCACCTGCCTCTCTCCTGGTAAGATCCCGCTATGGGGGAGCTCTGGTTCTCAAAAGCTTTATTATATACTGGTAGAAGTTCTTCAAAATCTTTCCTCTCCTGTCTTAATTATTTTTATTTTTCCCTTTTGCTTGCCTCTGTTTTGTAACTTTTAAAATACAAATTTCTGAAATGACTGAATCCTAGAGGCTTGAAGAAGATCCTGAAGATTTCTTTTGAGCGTTTATCTAAGATTTGGGTTTTGGTGCTGACAGGCAGTGGGAAATTGTCTGTGCATTGACATTTGATCATATTTTGTATTCAGAGTATGTTGGCAGTCAACACTGAAGTTGAGAAGACGTGTTCAATGTATGATATTGTTTTTGTCCTACCAAAAAAAATGTGGGGATATCCCATAAAACCACTCAACTATGACTTTATGAAGGAAAGGGCAGAGTCTCTTTATTTCCTGTTGTTTCCCTATACATTTTGTGTAGTTTTTTGTTTGTTTGTTTCTTGTTGGGTTTTTTTTTTTTTTTTTTTTGAGGTAGGGTCTTGCTATGTCACCCAGGCTGATCTTGCAGGCCACTACACCTGGCTATATTTTTTATGTTTTAGAGACAGGGCCTCACTATGTTGCCCAGGCCCAGGCTCAAAATCCTAGCCTGGAGCTATCCTCCTGTCTCAGCTTACAGGTGTGAGCCCCTTTACCTGGTGAGTCATGTAGTGTTGGCACATACCTAGGTGGTGCTCACTAAACAGCTGGGCCACTGTTGGGTGAATGCTCACCAGAGTTGCCTTTATTCTCCTCCTCTAATAGAAAGCCACTGCTTGCTTGAACAAAAAATTATAAAGCTGGAAAAGCTCTTCTGGGTATTCTGACCAAGGCCCAAGGCTCTGGCTAAGCAAGGACCTAACTGAAATTCTGGTACAGACAAGCCTGGGTGATTGTCAGTCTTAATTATAGGGATTTCCAGAACTCATGATTGTACAACCTCTCTGGGTGGCCTGTTTCAATGTGTAGTTCATTAGACAATCAAGAAATTGTTTTCTTATATTTTAGCCAACTTTTTGCTTATTGAACCTTTGTACAGTTGAGGAACATCATCTTAATAACTATTTACAAGTGACTGAGTCTCTATAGATCTCCTCCAGAGTGTAAATAAAAAGCTTGTAATTAGTTAACAAAATCATTTTTATAGGACAAGGATAAGGTAGCATTGGCCCTCAGAGTTTGGTGCTATTCTCTTGTTATGTAACTCTTCAGTGACTCCAGAGTCTTCTGTGTACCAGACTGTTAGGGCTGATTAACAGTCAGGATAGTCTAGGCAATTGTTGTGCTAACAGATAAAACATCTTGAACTTTAAGTGGCTTAATTCATTGAAACTTTATTTCTCAGTCAGAGAGAGACCAATATTGAGTCCTCCATCCACAACAAAACATCTGGAACATGTGGCCACCAAGGCCCCCATAGCAAATGAAGAGGGAGCTGGAGGGTCTCCCCAGGCCAGACCTGGAAGGGGCTTACATCCTGTCTGCTTAGATGCCTTTAGCAAGAGTAAGGTCACATGGCCTCAGTGTCTGCAAAGGGATTGGGACCTCTGAGTACAGGGAGAGGAGAATTAAGCAGGGTTTGGTTTTCACATAGCATCTTCTCTCATGTAGATTACTCTTACTGGCTCAGGTGTGACTTGACAAAGTTTGTTGATGAAAGGGACAGTCTACATCATTGTTCCACAGATGAACTCTACCAGTTTGGTTTGCCTCATTAACACATTTTGTTATGGAAGTTTCACGTGCTTGGACTGGCGGAAGTATGTTTTTGGCCTTGCCAACCGTTGTCTTATATTTGTTCATCTCCATTCCAATGTCCTTGTCATTCCCCCTCCATCTGTTTTCTCTCTTAGATTCCATAGCCATGTCTAAAAGATGCATTCGATTTGCTTCGGAAGAGTGAGCTATTTACTTTACTAAATGGATGGATTTGGGGCAAGTTTTAATATTGGAAAGAAAGGAACAAGAACAAAGAAATTGGACCCATTTAACCCACATTCTTCCATTTTATTTTTCTTTCCTCATCATTTCTACTCAGTTTGACATTATGTGCTACTCTAATTTGGGCCCGGAATAAAATATTTAAATATTTCAAGTCTTTATTTGTTAGCTAGAGGCATGAGGAGGCAAGACCAGCTAAGAGGCAGAGGGAAGCAGGAAGGAAAAGAGAACTCAATGAGGCCCTTTGGAATGAGGGGAGGTGAGAGGGAAGGTTGGCATAAAATGTGTTCATAGCCATTGCATTCAATGAGCTGGATTCAGTAGAGGTAAACTTCTAGAATAGTTTTATTTTTCACACCACTGCCTTTGACGAGTTTTGTCAAATTTTCCTAATCCAGAGTGAAATTTCAAGGAATCCTGTAGCTTTCCTGGTTATTTTCCAGTTCAGTCCAGTCTAATGTCAAAGCTCCCATCTGCCATTTAACTTAAAGCTTTTCCCCCTCCCTCAGCTCAGGACACAGCCCAGGCAGGGAAGCTGTAGTGTGGTGAGGGTGGCGCAGGAAGCAAGGGAAGAGGGGCAAGCAGGGAGGAGAAAAGTGAGGCAGGGGCAGCAAAGGGCTTCTTTCACTGTAGAGTGGGATTCTGACATTGGTGCCTTCTAGACGTGACCAATATCCAGATGCTGACATCTTTTTCCTTGTGGGGGTGCTTTTGTGGGTTCCTTGGATATTCTCTACTAGTGACTTTTGATTGGAGGCCCAGGAATGGGAGATGTCACTTCTAGCTGATGGTTGGGTTCCACCCCAAGGTCCCTGTGCTCAGTGGTGTACCTACAGGCTCTTGCTGCTGAGGGCAGCTCACGCACTGCATCATCCCTCTTGAGCAGGATGCTTTCCTTAGGGCTCGCAGGCAGCCACTGTATACTCAGTGCTCGTGCAGGCCACAGCAAACTCACAGTTCTTCTCTACTATCTAGTACAGATTATTTTTTTTCAGCTCCACTGCTGTAGCCTTTTTTATTTTGTCTTCACCCTATAGAGTTTGTCAAGTGTGGGTGAGGGGTGGTCTCTAGGTCCCCCAAATCCAAGGAGACACATGCCAAGTTTTCCAGATGGCTCCCTGAATCATTTGAAGGGGGAGCTACTCCCTCTTTTCCCTGGGAGGGAGAGAAAGGCATTTATTATTATTTGAAGAGTTATCTAGTGATAACTCTTCAAAGAGGTCATTTCTCCAAGAACATGACTGTTTTACTAAATAGCACAGAGATGAGTGATGCACAAACCAGTCTCACTGTCTCATGGTGTATCCCGCATCTATCTCTCTCAGCCTTTGAAACCTCTAATGACAATAGAAAATGTTCTACTTAGCATTCTATTTCGTATTCACATCTTTTCAGACCACAGTGATGCCTACAGAAAGGAGATGTTAAGATGGGCATCCCACAGCATACCCGGGGAGACCCATATGAGAGAGGGAGGTTGGAGGCATGTGGTCAATGTCACCCTGGAATTCTCCAGGGCCTAAGCCTCTCA
>VBSM01000104.1:1468409-1497633 GCA_008086735.1 Cheirogaleus medius | reverse complement strand
TGAGAGGCTTAGGCCCTGGAGAATTCCAGGGTGACATTGACCACATGCCTCCAATTAACCCCTGATTACTGTGACTTCATAAGGGATGTGCCCTCTAGTAGCAAACACTTTGTTAGAGTTAAGTCCTTTAAAGAAATCTGTGTGAGTATCAATGAGGGGAACAGAAACCAGCAGGTTAAGGTTTAAAAATAAAGAGGAAAAAGAGGTTCACACAGCTTGCAAAGAAGGTTTTGGTTACTTGTCCTTAAGATATCTGGGAATAGATTGGATCAAGCTATTTAGCTTTTGCTCAGAAATTTTGTGTGTTATAATTAACTTGGCTTCAGCTAAGGAGTTATAGAAGCCACTGAATTTTGTGTTTGGGCTAATATTAAAGGATGCCTTTTCTCTTGGTATAGGTAGTTGCCAAAACAGATGATCTAACAGGAAAGACTACAAATACATAACTCAAGAAATTTTAGACTACTGGAACAAACTGAGGGAGAAAACAGAAGTTTTTACAATGTGCTCCAATTGATTTGTTTTCTTTTTGGAAAGGTCAAAGAATATTTCTACAGCAGTACAACAATCCAATTAATATCTATCTCATAAGATTCAAATGATAATATTATCCAGCATTTCCCATATTGACAAGTGAGTTTATGCTCCAGGGTGACAGCTACAACCCAAAAGTTAGAAGTTAGAGACAAGAGTTTCCCAAATTCCTCTCAGCACTCAAGTGAAAGAAAGAGTTGTCTCTCATTTGTTTTTCCTTTGGGAGTGGGATGCAGTTTGATTTTTTGTTTGTTTGTTTATTTTTAAATGTCATCTTTTAATTATATTTTGGATAATGATGAAGAGAGATGCAATTTTATTATAATAATAAATCTTAAAAGGCTCAGTGACTCCTTTGTGTACTGCTTAGAACAACTCCCACTAGTACAGAGTGTTTCATTAATTGTCATTACTTGGGAATTATGGAATTAGAATGGCTGACGTTCCTTTTATCATTCATATATTTAAGTGACAGTGGCATTACTTACTCTAAATTAAGTTCTTTTCCTGGTTAAAAAAATTATAACAGTGTGACAAGAAATAGAGCACTATTAACTTTTATTTTGGAAAGTAATTTTTCTAATGGAGATATGGAAGCAACTATTATTCTGGGTTTCTTAACAGAAGGAATAGATAAGTACATCTAACTTAATACTTCAGGAATTTCAGCAATGGGTTAAAATGTTTAATCACTGGATTTTCATGTTTTCCTCACTGAGAAAGGAATAAGACATTCTTCTTAATGTGCATAGTATTTTATAGATACCTATAAAACTTACTCAAGTGCCATGGCCACAGTGTTTTCCTTCTGGCAGCTCTTGGAGTTTATTCGCAGGCAGCAAGGGGCTGGGCCAGGGACTCTCTCAAGTTGGAGCTGACCCTGTAAATCTTTGTTTTGTGGTGAGTGGAATCCGAGCGATAAAGGGCTAAAGGCACCTGTCAGAAGGACTGTGTTGACCCTACCATTCGAAGGCAAGTCTCCTAGGGTCCCAGCATTCCTGTCATTTTGGCTCAGGGGATTTACTGAATCTCTTTCCATTTCTGCTCCATTCTTCCTGAAAGACTTCTTTTTACTGTAGTGAATACACTAAATTCTAGTTAGCTTTCTGCTTGTGGCCCAATTTCAATAACTGTTGTTAATAAGGAACCTAACGATAAATTTGAAGTAAATGGAAACATTTCCCAACACTAACAACTCTGTACGGTGTTGGGTAGTGTTTGCTCAAGCTCCTGTTATAGACATGACTCATCTTATGAAAACTGGTATATGAAAAATCCACATTTAGTTGAAAGTGATTTTTAAATTAATGATCATCTTAATGCATTTATGATATGATTTAGTTTTTTAAAGTCTCACCTGTAGATGTGGGAGATATATTGTTACCTGAAGCTCTGTATACAACTCAGGCAGTTAAAAAACCTAATTTATGTGCACACACTCACTTCTTAATGTAAAGACAGAAATAATTTTTCTTTTATGTTACCTTAGTGAATTTTCTCTAACACAGAAGACCTGAAGTATTGTGAAAGTGGTTATTATTGGGATGAACTATAAAATGTCAATTTAGAAAAAATAAAATAAAATAAAATAAAAAACCACAGAAAACAAACCATCAAACAAAAACAATTTCTAACTCGAAAATGGAAAATGTCCAAAGCTAGTAAACTATTAGAAAGTCTGACTTTTGCTGAATGAAAACTGTTATTTGCAATGAGCTGCTTCATAGTACTTAATTTTCTTGAGTTCTAGGATCTTAGATTGAAATTTGTGAGAAAGGGCTACTATGTTGGGGGCTAGTCAGAAGGTGATACAGGAGGTGGTATATGAGTGAGCCATTGGTTGATCATATGCATGTCACCATATTTAGCCTTTGACTCTTAATAAATGGTAAGCAAGGCATAACTAATTCCCTTTACATTTTCAAAAGATTCTCAGTTACCCTAAACTAGAGCCAGTTTGGTCAACTCAACATAGTTTCATGTTTTTGCCTTCATATGTTTGCTCTTGTCCCTGTTGTTGGAAGATCTTTTACCCTTTAAAATCCTACATATCCTTCAATACCATACTTGACTGACCTTTCCAAAATGTTCTTGTTCAGCCTACCTTAAAGTGACCCCACTTCCTCTGTTGCCCAATAGAACCTAATTTCAAATACTCATGGAACTGATTGCATATGCATTTATAGGTCTTTCTCTCTTTGGTTTGAGAGCATGAACTATGGAGCTACACATGCCTGGGTTCACAGCCCAGATCTAGCACTTATTAGCTGTTGGTTGGCTAACCCAATGTCATTCCCAACCTTATTTGTCCTTGAACATGTCCCACTCAAGAGTTTGAGAAGCCAGACAGTCATGTTCTTCATATCCCTTACATCTAGGGCTGGCCAAGCAATCCAATACTGGGCAGTGAAATGTAAGAAGAGTGGGAACTTTGGGAAAGCTTTTATTTCCCTATCAAAGCAACACATATGTAAGTAATGCTCACTGGAACTGTTCTGCTTTTCTTCTGCCTTATGTATGACTAAAGATAGACCAGCCATTCTGCAGTGATGAGATCACTATAATAATAATGGAAACTAACCTGCTAAGAAACCTGAAGCAGAAAGCCAAAAAGAGCAATGTTATCCTTGAACTGCTGTGCTGAACCTGGAAATGCCCACCTCTAGAATCTTTGTTAGGGAAATTAAATATCTGTTATCTAGACCACTTTTAATAGGGTTTTCTGTTGCTTGCAATCAAAAGTATTTCTAGATAGCTGTGTAATCATGGGCAAATTAAACTCTCCAAAGTTTAGTTTTCTCATCTATAAAATGGAGCTAGTAATAGTGATATAACAGAGTCAATATGAGGATTAATGAGATCACATGTTCAGACTCATGGTAAGCAAGTAATTGTTTCTTTCTTTCTCCTTCCCTTATATGATATTGTTTACCAGAAAGCATCTACCACATTGTCTGGTACAAAAAGAAGACTCAGTAAATATCTGTTGAATGAGTAAATGAATATTGAAATAAAGCAGTTGAGCAGACATTGCGAGATAAGCCACTCTAATGGCCTCCCACAGACTTCTTAATGGCTGAATTGACAGTCTTTCTCCATCTCTAGAATTTGACTTGACCCTGTGACTTGCTTTGACCAATCAGGGGAGTAGCAGACATGATGCAAACAGATGCTTGAAATGTGTTTACGTACTGGGTAACAAGAGTTACCCTCTTGATACAATTAAAACCCTGTAAACTTTGGGGTCTTCTTCATGAATGCTTTGCCTAAGCCAATGTCTATAAGAGTTTCTCCAACATTTTCTTCTAGAATTCTTATAGTTTCATGCCTTAAGCTTAAGTCTGTTATCCACCATGAGTTGATTTTTGTGAGAGGTGAAAGGTACAGATCCTGTTTCAGCCTTTTACATGTGGCTATCCAATTTCTCCAGTGGCATTTATTGAATAAGGATTCTTTTCCCCAGGGCATGTTTTTTTCTGCTTTGTCAAAGATTAGATGGCTATATGAGGATGTTTTTATATCTGGATTCTCAGTTCTATTCCATTGGTCTATGTCTCTGTTCTTGTGTGAATACCATGCTGTTTTAGTTACTAGCCTTGTAGTATAGCTTGAAGTCTGGTAAATTGATGCCTCCTTATTTGTTCTTTTTGCTTAAGATTGCTTTTGCTATACAGGGTCTTCTCTGGTTCCAAACAAAGCATAGAGTTCTTTTTTTTAGATCTGCGAACAATGATGTTGGTATTTTAATAGGGATTGCATTGAATCTGTAGATCACTTTGGTTGGTATAGACATTTTAACAATGTTGATTCTGCCGACCCATGAGCATGGTATGGTTTTCCACCTGTTTACATCCTCTGCTATTTCCTTCCTCAGTGTTTTGTAATTCTCCCTGCAGAGGTCTTTTACCTCCTTAGTTAAATATATTCCTAGGTATTTTATTTTCTTTGTTGCTATTGGGAAGGGTATTGAGTCTTTGATTTGGTTCTTAGTTTGCCTGTTGTTGTATAGGAATGCTACTGATTTGTGTACATTGATTTTGTAACCTGAGACTTTGCTGAATTTGCTTATTAATTCCATTAGTCTCATGGCAGAATCTTTGGGGTTTTATAGATGTAAGATCATATCATCAGCAAAGAGCGATAGTTTGACCTCTTATGCCCCCATTTGGATGCCCTTGATTTCATTCTCTTGTCTGATTGCTCTGGGTAGGACATACAGCACTATGTTGAATAGAAGAGGTGATAGAGGGCAACCTTGTCTGGTTCCAGTTCTAAGTGGGAATGCTTTCAATTTTCCCAATTCAATATGATGTTGGCTGTGGGTTTGTCATATGGCTTGTATCATTTTTAGGTAAGTCCCATCTATGCCTATTTTGTTAAGCGTTCTTATCATAAAAGGGTGTTGAATTTTGTCGAATGCTTTTTCTGCGTCTATTGAGAGGATCATATGATCTTGTTTTTGCTTCTATTTATGTGTGGAATTACATTTAAAGATTTGTGTATGTTGAATCATCCCTGCATCTCTGGAATGAAGTCTACTTGGTTGTGATGGATTATTTTTTTTGATAAGCACCTGAATTCAGTTTGCTAGGATTTTTTTGAAATTTTTTGCATCTATATTCATAAGGGATGCTGATCTGTAGTTTTCTTTTTTTGTTACATCCTTTCCTGGTTTTTGGTATCAGGGTGATGTTGGCTTCGTAAAACTACAAAAATAAATAAATGGGACCTACTCTATTTAAAAAGCTTCTGCACAGCCAAGGACACTATCATGAGAACAAATAGACAACCTACAGAATGGGAGAAAATATTTGCATGTTATACATCCAATAAAGGGCTGATAACTAGAATCTACATAGAACTCAGGAAAATCAGCAAGAAAAAATCAAACAACCCTATCGAAAAATGGGCAAAGGGCATGAACAGAAACTTTTCAAAAGAAGATAGACTAATGGTCAACAAACATGAAAAAATGTTCAACATCTTTGATCATCAGGGAAATGCAAATCAAAACCACATTGAGATATCACTTATCTCCAGTGACAATGGCCTATATCAAAAAGTCCCAAAACAATAAATGTTGGCATGGACGCAGAGAGATAGGAACACTCATACACTGCTATTGGGACTGCAAACTAGTATAACCTCTGTGGAAAGTAATTTGAGATACCTCAAAGAGCTACAAGTAGAACCACCATTTGATCCAGCAATCCCATTACTGGGCATGTACCCAAAAGAACAAAAGACATTCTGTAAAAAAGACATCTCCACTAAAATGTTTATAGCAGCACAATTCATAATTACAAAGATGCGGAAACAACCCAAGTGCCCATCAATACATGAGTGGATTAATAAAATGTTTTCTATATGTACCATGGAGTTCTACTCAGCCACAAAAAACAATGGTTATCTAGCAACTCTTGTATTATCCTGGATTGAGCTGAAGCCCATTCTACTAAGTGAAGTATTACAGGAATGGAAAAATAGGCCAAACTGTGGCCTACAGGCTAAACCCACCAAGTTCCATGTTTTCATAAATACGGTTTTATTAGACTTCAACCATGTCCATTGATTTACATTTTGTCTATGGTTCATTCTGCACTACAGTGGCAAAGTTGAGTGGCTATGATTGAGATCATATGGTCCACAAACCCTGAATTATTTTACTTCCTGACCATTTACAGAAAAATTTTGCCAACCAGGTTATAGACCTTCTCAGAATTGTCAGTGTGATGATGTGAATTTCAAAATAATTAGAATACATAATCCTTTTATCACTCAATATTTATTAACAGACATAGTGTTCCCTGTCATAGTCTAGGTTAGATTAGCTCCAAGATACAATAGCTTTCTATGGTTCTCTGATTCTTTAAAACATACAACTAAATGATCCAATTTATCTCATTCATTCATGCATTTAACAAATATTTATAGAATAGACATTGGTTTTGGTAGTTTGTATATGATAGAGCTGGAGCCCATTCTACTAAGTGAAGCATCACAAGAATGGAAAAGCAAGCACCACATGTACTCAGCATCAAATTGGTATTAACTGAGCAACACTTAAGTGCACATATAGTAATAACATTCATTGGGTGTCGGGCAGATAGGAGTGGGGAGTGGGGATGGGTGTATACACACCTAATGGGTGTGGTGTGCACCATCTGGGGGATGGAAATGCTTGAAGCTCTGACTTGGGTAGGGCAAAGGCAATGTATATAACTTAAACATTTGTACCCCCGTAATACGCTGAAATAAAAATTAAAAAAAAGAATAAATGCCAAAAAATAAATAAATAAAACCCTGCCACCGCCACGTAAATGAGTCTAAGCTAGCTTGTTGGATGATGTGAGAGAACCAGAGTGGCCCATCCAACAGGCAGCAAAACCCCAGACATGTGAGTGCCACCTGACCACATATGCATGAGTAAACCCAGTTGAGAAATGAATAACTTTCCACTTGAGCCCAAAGTGCCAACCAATATGGAGCTAAATGAAATATTTAATTAATTTATTTTTTAGAGACAGAGTTTTGCTCTGTCACCCAGTCTGGGGAGCAGCGGTGGGATCATAGTTCACTGTAACCTTGAACTCCTGGCTCAAGTGATCCTCCTGCCTTAGCCTCTGGAGTAGCTGGGACTATAGGTGTGCTACCAGCTAGTTTTTTGTTTTTGTTTTAGAGACAGGGTCTTGCTATGTTGCCCAACTGGTCTCAAACTCCTGGCCTCAAGTGATCATCCCACTTTGGCTTCCCAGAATAGTTGTTTTAAACCACTAAGTTTTGAGGCGTTTTGTTTTGCAGCAAATATAAATGATAAAGGGATGGTTTGGAGTTCCTCTGAAATGAATAGATGGACATGAGGCATCTCCAGATATGATAACTGGGAAAGGACAACATATCACTTTTGTAGTGTTCAGCCGTGCATCCAGAACCTGAATCAAATCATGAAGAAACATTAATCTCAAATTGAGGAACATTCTGTAAAACAACTGGCCAGGATTCTCCAAAATGTCAGTGTCTTGTATGACAATGGAAAGCTAAGCAATGGTCCTAGATTAACAAAAACTAAAGAGAAGTGATATCTAAGTGCGACATGTGATCCTAGACTGGATTCAGAACTGGAGGGGAAAAGTGCTGCAAGGACATAACTGGGACAATTGACAAAATTTGAATATGGATTACAGATTAGGTAAGAGTATTGCATCAATGTGAAATTTCCTGAATTTGATAACTGTACTATGGATACATAAGAGAATATCTTTGTTCTTAGGAAATCTACACAGAAGTATTAAGGGATAAAGGAGCATGTATACAATCTACTCTCAGATGGCACAATAAGTTATTATACTATGTAATAAAATGTAATATATATTTATTGATATATTTATAAATATATCTATTGATATATTTATAAATATATCAATAAATTGAAGCAATATGTTTATACTTATAAATTATAAATATACAATTCATGCATATGCTATAAACATCAATATTTATAAATATGTCAATATAGAGTATATTATTTATAAATATATTAATAAATATAGAATATAATAAAATAATGAAACAATTATATTTATATTACTTATATATTTACACTAATAAATATAATAAAATAAAAATAGTAACTGATATAGCCACTGTCATTCTTTTGTCTGAGGAAAGTTTTTGCAAGCATATAAAGTTTTTGTAGAGTATATGAACTCTTCTAAAGATTGTACCTTTTGGTGTGCTCAGATAAAATGAGAGTTACACATGGGCGCTACAAGGCTTATAAGAGTGAAACCAAAGTCATCATCACTAATTCTCAGTCCATAATATCAAGGCATTGCCACCTTTGCTGCCATATTTATTCTCCTTCTAGAGTGATTACCATTGGGAGTTTAGCGTTGCTGTACTTTGACTTTTGATTGGAGCCTCTTACTTGTTGACACCATTGATTTCTTTTGCCCTGTCATTAGAGCACATGGATTGAGACACATGCTTGTCAGGTCCCTTCCTTAAAGGAGTTTATTACTGGGCATACCTGTGTTAACCTCTTTTGTGGCTCAGGTTATAATACCAACTAACTCCTCAGGCAGAGATGTCTACAGTATTCACGTAGGCATGTACTTTTGAGTTGTTGGACATATTTGAAAAAACTGAAAGTAAATCATAACTTCATTAACATTCTAAGTTCCATGTCTGGTACCATCAGAAGTTCTAATGCAGAGGTTACAGAGCTGGTTCTGGGGGGCCTAGGCTCTTTGCACTCACCCATTCCCCTCTCCTCAGCACACTGGCTTCCAACTACCAGCTTTTTGCCTTCCAGTCACATGTTGGCTTCTGCAGCTCCAGGCATCATATTCTTGAGTGGTAGCATCTAATGTGGGAAGAAAGAAGGGAAGAGTTCTGAAGGGCCTTTTATCCAAAAGGAAACTTTCACCTCTGAGCATCCTAGCAGAGTTTCACATATGTCTCATTGGTCATGCTCTCCCCTAGACCAACCACTGGAAAATGGGCACCCAGTCCCTGGGGTTTGGTGCATCACTATCCAAACTACTAAGAAGGAGGGATGGCTGCTTGGAAGGGTGTCCACCAACACTGTCCACCACACCCGATTCAAGGCTACAAGAGCATAAGGATGAAAATGGGATGAATAAGGAGCAAAAGGATGACATTCCTATGTTACAGGCCCCTAAGGGAAGCTGGGGACATCTGTAAGGAGGATTCTCACTGGGCAAAACTATTAGGAATTACTTCATTGCATCATGTACTGTTGACTAGCATATGCTCCAGAAACTGCTGTTTTCTTTTTTAAACTACAGAAAACCAAACTCCTGGACCCAGGAAGGAAAGGGGATGGTCCAAAGTGAGTTTTTAAAGATGGGTGTGAAAGTTTTTTTGGTGTGAGTTGATGAGAATGCCATCTAGCTCAGACTGTATTAAAGAATACTGCTGTTAAGGCATATAGACTCTCATCCAGTCTGCTCCGTACCATGGAAAGCTTTGTTTTAAAAGAGAGGACTGCCTTTGGATTGGGAGAAGGACTTCTTGACAGAGCATTTGAGACCAAGGATATATACAACTAGAGAAATTTTTCAGGCAGGAGATTGATCTTTGGGCACAACTTGAAAAGTCAATCATCTAGTGGCAAGTCTCCGAAGAAACAGTTAAAGAACTGCAGCTAGAAAGCAGGGGGTCAAGGACTACGTCCGTGGTAGGAAACAAAGAAATCAGGATTTATGGAGCTGTGCTGGCCTTTCTAGGCCTGCCTCTGGATGTGCAGAGTCTCACTGGAAGACTGGTGTTTTTATTCCTGTGTGGCCATCATTGTAACTAATGATGAAAGGATATGGAAGATTTTGTCCAGTACCACTGCTAAATACTAGCCATGTTAGTTCTCTCAATAGGTCTGTATGTATGTTCCAGTCAAATCCAGTGTGAAAGCCATTTTTTGGAGTGAAGAAACCCAGCATTCAGAAAAGAAATGTATTGATGTATTTGAGCATCTTCTTATGCAAGTCATTTTACTGGCTTTCATGAAGTAATGATAGTCAATCAGGAAATTGGCAGTTACAAAGTAGAAAGTGCACAGATATAAGTAGAGCTTTATGATGTTTTGAAATACTTTGAACATAGCCCCTCTAACTTAATTTTTCAGCATGAATCTGGGGATGCTTTCACTGGATTTATATACTTGATGTCAAAACATATGGATCTGAGTCACATTGTCTATGTGATCTTGCTTAAACAGTGTTCATTTTTGAAATGTAGATGATACCAGTCTGATGTTTTCCATAGGATCATTGTGAGGATCAAAATCAAGATAATATAGGTGAAATTCTTTGTAATTGGTGTTCTATAAAATATTAATATTAATTGCTAAGTTGTTTCAGTGTTACTTGTAGCAGTTATTTGGGGAACATATGAGTTTGTTAAGTTAAAGAATTCTTAGAAATTGGCCCCTTTTGACACGGTGAGCATTGTGGAGGGGAAGGGCATGCCTCTAACCCTCGCTAGGGAGAGGCAATGATATAAAATGTAACCAAAATGTTTGTACCTTCATAATACCCTGAAATTAAAAAAAAAAAAATCGGCCCCTTTTGACAAGGAAGGAAAAATATACTTTATATAATATAAAACTTTATTTTTCAGCATGGAATTGTTTAAACTTTTCACTTGTCCCTTGGGTTTGTAACAAAACAATCTATGAGGTTGCAGGGGCTGTTTACATTTCCACAGTTCAGTCACTGGGGAAGAAAATAAAATAGGAAGATGGAATATTGAAGCAGAAGAAGCAATCAGATCCTAACCCTAAGGGAGCATGTGACCTCATGCCTGTTGTCATCCTGTATACAGTAGAGCTCAGTTAACAGTGACAAAGGTAGGGTGAGTGAATAGAATATTCATTTTTTTCCTACTATTGCTTTTTTGTGTTCCAATTTTCTCCTTTCTGAGATGTCTTTTCAGAAATGGCATCCCTAATATTACTTCTGTTAAAATATCACCTTCTAATATGATAGATAAAATCTCTCACAGATACAAAATTTTACAAAGTTACTACTTGTATTGAAAACTTTAAGTATGAAATCTTCATAGTACTATCCATTTAAAGAAGCAAGTAAACCAAAAAGTAGAAAAATCTTGAAACATTTCCTTCCATATCATTGTATCATTTCTTTGCAAATGTTTGCTGAGCACTTGCTATGTGCCAGACAGAGACATCCAGCCACTCAAGATGTATCAGTGACTAAAACCAGCAAAGATTCTGCCCTCATGGATTATAGGTTAGCAGGGGAGTCTGATGATAAACAATAAGTGAAATAGATAAGAAAGGCTGTAGCATATTAGAAAATTATTTTTTTGAAGAAAAGAGTGCAGAGTAAGGGTGTTTGGGAGGGTAGGTTGATGAAGAGGTTTATGATTTTAAGGGTGGCCAGGGAGGCCTCATTGAGAAGGGGACATTCGAACAGGGACCTGAAACAGTTGGGGGAGACCATTCCCACTAGACCTTGCTGCCTAATAAGGGATGTGATGTTGAGTGTACCCACGTATTCAAGGCTGGAAGGAGACCAGGTGGCCAGAGGAGAGACTGCAGTTGGCAGATATCTTTTGTTATGTTGTTAAATGTTAAAATTATTTTGCAATAGTTTATATTTTATTGGGAGATACTCAGAATAGAACTTTAGTTAACTACTTCTCAACTGAGCCAAATCATAAACTGTTAAGAGCTAGAAGAAACTTAAGACACTCTAATATTATTGATGTTCTTTTTTTTTATGGGAGAAGAAGCTGATGTCCACTGAAATAAATGGCCACATAATGGCTCAATTAGTACATCTCAGTGTTTTCAGAGTCAGAGAGATAAGAAGAAAAATTTGTTTTCCTTTCAGAAAGTAAAGAATGCATGG
Source organism: Cheirogaleus medius (assembly GCA_008086735.1). Lineage (NCBI taxonomy): Eukaryota > Metazoa > Chordata > Mammalia > Primates > Cheirogaleidae > Cheirogaleus > Cheirogaleus medius. Next base: position 1,485,703 of record VBSM01000104.1, on the reverse strand, counting down.
AAATTTTCTTCAAATTTTGTAGTTCTTTAGTCCTTCTGAAATTTTATCTTTATTTGGTAAAATGTTGTATAAATTTTGCCATTTTAATCATTTTAAGTGTACAATTCAGTAGCATTAATAACTTTCACAATGTTGCATAACCATCACCACTACTTCGAAACATTTTCATCACCTCAAACAGAAACTCTGTAACCAGTAAGCAGTGACTCTCCCTTCTATCCCTCCAGACCCTAGTAACCTCTAATCAACTTGTACTCTTCGTGAATTTTTCTATGCTAGATATTTCCTATAAGTGGAATCACGTGTTTTGTGCCTACCTTCTTTCACTTCACATACTGTTTTCAAGGTTTGTGCTATAGCATGTATCAGAACTTCATTTCTTTTTAGGACTGAGTAATATTCCATTGTATATGAACAACACATTTTGTTTATCCATTCATGTGTTGACAACTTGAGTTGTTTCCACATTTTGGCTATTATGAGTAATCCTGCTATGAACATTGATGTGCAATTATCTGAGTTTCTTTTCTCAATTCCTTTTGATGTGTATATACACACATACAGACATAGATTTATATAGACATACACATACATACAGGCATATATATGTGTATGTGTATATATATGCATGTGTTTGTGTGTGTGTGTATATGTATATATAAAGAGAGAGAAAGAGAGGATTGCTGGGTCATATGTTAAATGTGTGTTCAACTTTTTGAGGAACCACCAAACTGTTTCCACAACAGCTACACTATTTTACATTCTCAACAGCAGTGCACAAGGGGTTCAGTTTCTCCACATCCTTCCAATACTTTGTTATGATTATTCTTATAGCCATTCTAGTAGATGTGAAGTGGTATCTCATTGTGGTTTTAGTTTGCATTTCTCTAATGACTAATGACATTGAGCTTGTTGGCCATTTGTATATCTTCCTTGGAGAAATGTCTATTCACGTCTTTTGCCCATTTTTTAACTAAGTTGTTTGTTGTTGAGTTGTAGAAGTTCTTTATATATCTTGGATAGTAAACCATTATCAAATATATAATTCACTAATCTTTTCATCCATTCCGTGGGTTGTCTTTTCACTCTCTTAATAGTGGTTTTTGAAACACAAAAATTTTTAATTTTGATTAAGTCCAACTTATCTGTTTATTTCTTTGTCACCTGTACTTTGTGTGTCTTATGAAGATTTTCTGTGTTTTCTTCTAAGAATGTTATAGTTTTAGCTCTTAAATTTACATCTTTATCTAACTTGAGTTAATTTTTATATAAGGTTTAAGGTAAGGGTTCAACTTTATTCTTTTGCATGTGGACATCCAGTATTCCTAGCAGCATTTGTTCAAGAGACTGTTTTTCTCCATTGACTGGTCTTGGTACTTTTGTCAAAAATCAATTGACCATTGACGTGACGATTTGTTTCTGGGATCTCTATTCTATTCCATTGGTCTACATGTTGATCCTTATGTTAGTATCACACTTTTTGTTACTGTGGCTTTGTAATAAGTTTTGAAATTGGTAAGTGTGAGTCCTTCAACTTTGTTTTTCATTTTCAATGTTATTTTGGCTATTCCCTTGAAAGTACATATAGATTTTAGGATGGATTTTTCCATTTCTTCAAAATACATGATTGGCATATTTTGATAGGGATTCTACTGAATGGATATATTTCTTTAAATAGTATTGTCATCTTAACATTGTCTTCCAATCCATGAACATAGTGTATCTTTCCATTTATTAGTGTCTTCTTTAATTTCTGTCAGTAACATTTTATAGTTCTCTGTGTACAAGTCTTTCGCATCCTTGGTTACATTTATTCTTAAATACTTTATTCTTTTTGATGCTTTTGTAAATGGAATTGTTTTCTTAATTTCCTTTTCAGATTGTTCATTTTTAATGTATAGAAATGCAACTGATTTTTGTGTGTTGATTTTATATTATGTGACTTTACTGAATTTGTTTATTCAAACACTTTTTTCATGTATTCTTTAGTGTTTTCTACATATAAAATCATGTCATCTCCAAATAGAGATAATTTTACTCCTTCTTTTCCAATTGGGATGTCTTTTATTTATTTATTTATTTTTGCCTAATTTCTCTGGTTAGAACTTTTAGTACTGTATTGTATAGAAGTGGCAATGATGAGCATTCTTGTCTTGTCCCTGATCTTAGGTGAAAAGCTTTCAACTTTTCTCCATTGAGTATGATGTCCACTGTGGGTTTTTCATATGCAGTCTTTATTTTGTTGAGGAAGTTCTCATGTACTCCTAGTTTATAGAGTATTTTTATCATGAAAGGGTGTTGCATTTTGTCAAATGCTTTCACTGCATCAATTGAGATCATCATGGTTTTTTTCCCTTTATGCTATTAATGTGGTATATTACATTGATTGATTTTTATGTTTCAAACCATCTGTTCCTGCATTCGTGGGATAAATCCCATTTGATCATGGCATATAACTCTTTTAATATGCTGCTGAATCTGGTTTGCTAGTCATTTGTTGAGGATTTTTACATCTATGTTCATAAGGGATATTGGTCTGTGGTTTTCTTTTTTTCTTTTTTAAAGCCTCAATCTCCATAGGTCTGTGGTTTTCTTGTAGTGAGCCCCTCTGAAATTAATTTTACTTTAAAACTCTATTATCTTTCATTTAGTTCATCTTTCTTCATCCTTACATTATAATTTCTGAAAAAATATGAGTGTCTGCTGGGAATTTCTTTTCTTTTTTTTAATAAGTGAGCCAAGAGTACACTCTGCCATTTATTAGCACTGTGAGGGTTAAGAAGGCAGAACTATATAAGGAGGCCAAGAAAACAGAACATGAATATGTTAATACTCTGACACTTTACCTCTTCATTCATAGCACCAAGCACAGCAAAAACCAAATTAAATATTATATTTCATCTCTGAAAAATTGTTGTGTTTGGGCTTCTACTTGTAGCCTGGTGTAAATTGTGTTCTGAAGCAAGGATTTTACTCAGTCTCCAAAAGGTTAGGTCATTGATTGAGAATTACAGATGAAAGAGTAAATGTCCTTCCAAGTTTCTTGGGAAAGAATGGAAATGATCTTCTCACTGTAGGAACATCTTTGAATAGACAGTTAGGTCTGACTTCATGTAAACACCACTTGCTTTCCAAGTTATCTAAACCTTCAGAAAGGGTTAGTCTGAGAAGCTGATTTTCTTGGAAGTTGAAGGATAATCACTCAAATGCATGACATTGTTTGAAATTTAATTTTTTCCCCAAAATTACTCACCTTCTAGCATTGACTGACATAGTGTAATAGTATAATGTACCTTTTTTCCTGTGGCTGAAGATCATTGCACATCTGGACATAAAGACCTGTAGGCTGGCTGCACTTGCCTTGGTATGACTCGAGTACTTGGCTGCTTGTGTATAGACCCCAGTTTCATATTCAACCCCTGGCCAGGTTGGTGATGTGTACCTTTCCTGCATGACACTATGCAGGACTAGGGACTTTGGGGATGAAGGCTTGAGAAGTATCACCATCCCATCCCCAGTGCCTTCTACAGACAGCACAGATATCCTATGCCTTTGAAGCAGATGTCCTACAACATTGAGCAGTAGCATTCATTTCTAGTCTTTCCACAGTGCTCTTGGCTCCCTGCTCCCCGCTCCAGACCCTGGAGAGCCAGCTGCTGCTTAGAAGGACTACCCCATGGGATTAGAATCTTTTAGGCTCTGTATCTCCCCTTTTACACTGAAGATTTCTCACTATCCTCTTTTCTATTGCATTTTCTTCCTCCTCCTCCTCCTCCAAATCCTCCTCCTCTTTTTTTTTAACTTTCCCATTTCTGGACTCCTCTCTTACATTCTTTTGCTTCTATATATAATCTGGCCTTCTTGGAAACATTTTCAGCAAAAACAATAAATATAAAATTTTTCCCTGAATGGGATACTCAGTCATGTACAGAATAACATTAATCAAAATACCTAACTGCTTCCCATCCTGAATAACCTGTTTAATTGAGGATGTTCCTCTGTCAGTTCTCTGCTTTGGTAGCTCTAGTTTACTGGAACCCTTTAATTTTGGGATGAGGGGGAAAAAATACTGCCTTAAAGACCTGTCAACCCTTGAGCACCTGGCAACAAATTACAGCTGAGGAGTGCCAAAGACCTGGAAATCATACCTACCTTGGCTGACAGTATCTAAGTGTCTGTTTATTTATGGCTCACTTTCTTCTATAAAGAACTTGAAGTGCCTTATAAAAGTACATACAAGAGGATAAAATAAATAGTTGAGATAATCAGGGTAAAAGGGAAATACAGATAAGAAAATAAAACTGGGGTAAGAGTCACACCATGAAATGTATCCCAAACACTTGTGTAGTTGTAGAGGTGACCTGCAAGTTTGGTTCTAAGCTTTCATGGGGCCAAAGTAAAAAATGAATTATGATCAATTATGTAACACATCCTTAAAATTAAAAACAATCCAGTTGTTCAGGAAAGGAAGTCTTTTCTGTTCCTAAGACCCAGAGGCATTTTCTTAAATCTGAGATCAACTTATTTCCTGAAGCCTTCTGTGGAAGGCCATATGATAGAGTGACCAGCATCCTTTACAGGAGTTCCTGGCATTGTCTTAACCATGTAATGGGCCAATGACACAATGCAGGGGTGCAATTCAGAAGAAGCAAATCTAGATGGGACCAAAATGAAGTGTTTTATAGGTAAAAATTCATACAGCTAAGCAAATGGATACCATATCCTTTCTTAGAACCCTCCATAAAATTGATTGCAAACCTTTTGATCAGAATGATTGTGAGAGTCAAAGGTTGTAAGCAGTGGCAGAAAGCTGGAGTCCAGTTGTTCTCTGTTCCCAGTGAAGTTCTGGTCCAGAAGCTTTAACACACAAGGTGGTTGGGATTTTAGGTGCCTGACAGAATAACCCATCATTCACCTTAGCACTGGGTCCTCTCAGGTAGAGCCAGGTCCTGTCTTCAGAAGGGGGTCTGCCTGTCTCCATTGACAGCCTCATGGGACCAAGGCCCCTGAGTCACGTATATCCCTAGCACAACGATAAACATCTCAGCGTAGTCCTGCCAGTCATCCATTTAGGCCAGTACACATTTCCAATAAAGTAGCTCCAGAGCATCTGACTTTCAGCAGTGTAGCTTTCTAGTGAGCCTTCTGAGAAAAGTAGATGGAAATTGTATGTGAAGGTAACTGACTGTTTTGATCTTTTGAATGGAATTGTTGGATATTAGCCAATCTGAATAATGACTTTAATTTTAGACTAATGTTAAGCTTTGTGGCAATAATCGAATGGCAGAATCAACTATCCATTGTGGCCAATTCCAATGCAAGAAACTGAACACCTGTCCTCAGCATTACTCCTAGTATGTGCCTCATCTCCTCGCACAGGGGGCCAGGCTCCCCTTGCTGTCTCTTGCGAACGTCTCCTTCTGCTTGCCTTAATCTGTTCCATTCAGGAGTCAGGCCACATCAGGTTGATAAGCAGGTCTTCCTTGACTCAGGGACATATCACAGCTGAGCCTAGACTGCCATCGCAGTGGCGGCCTGTGGCTCCCTTTTCTGGGACGTCCCTTAGCCTTTTCCTGAGCCATGTTTCTGGACTATACCCCGTGACTGTGCTTGGGTCTGGCTCCCAGAGGCCTGCCGTGCTCTGCAGCTCCCTGGCTCAGCTTTGAAAAAGGAAGTAAATGGGGAATTTCACTATTTTGCCATAACTTTAGGATGATTTAATTTTGGACTCATACCTTTATTTCTTATTGTTTTTGATATTTCTATTCTGAAAAATGTCATAGTGTGTAGATTCACTTTTTAAATGGTATTTATTTCTTTTAATTTTGTTACTTCTAAGCATTTTGTGATTGTTTACGTTTCCTGTCTATGAAATTGTTATTAGATGTCCAGCAAGCAATGAATTAAGCATTTATCTATCTCCTTTTTTCTCTCCTTCCCTACTCCTTTATCTTCCCAACTCTAATTGTAAACACTGCAAATTTTGCATTTCAGAACTCTGGCTGTTTTTTAGGTTTTCCTCAGAGACTTAACTCATTCTCCTTGTGATCCTCAGCTTTGTACTGTGACAATGACTCAAAGAATCTACCACATGGGAAGTGCTCATTTGTCTCATTAGTGCAGGTGTATATCTAAAAACCATTTATTAGTAATTAGTAACGTATACAACATTGTGTTAGGATTGTTGTCTCAGAAATCTCAGGTTTAGATGTGGAGAAAGGTTTATAAATGTGGTAGTTGCTAATGAAAGTTTGTTCAGGATGTTGGTGAGAGGAGAGAAGGTGGCAAACTGAATTCATCCTTGAGAGTCAGGGAGAATCCCACAGTCAGAATATTTCAGCCAATCTTTAGAGGATGATGGGTGCTCATGTTAGGAAGAGGGACAAGTTTAAGAAAAACATGCTGTATCATGACAAGGACATATGATGTTTAGAGGCCTGTTAATAATCTGGGGTGATGGCCAGGCGCCGGTGCTGTTGGTAGGGGTTTATATTTCGTTCCCCAGCCTCATGATGCTCCGGCTGCAGTCTGCGGATTCCTAGGGTTCCATAGATAGATTCTTATAGTGCATAAGAGTTTGCTATTGAACTTCCTAATTTTGTGGGCTTAAAAAAATTATAAGCATATTCTATATCATTCAGATCATTGCTACCTTGGAGTGGTGCTGGTCCACAAATTATTTGTTTCCAGTTCATAATGAGATAACCATGGAAGCTTGGGAGTAAGCGTTTAGAAACATACAGCAATTTGACTTGGTATTCCCATGACATCCAAGTGTAGGATTCTTTTAAAAGTCAGCTTATTGAGGTAGCATTTACACACATGAAATTCATATTTTTAAAACATAGTTAAATGAGTTTTAAAGTCATATAACCACCACATAATCAAGGTATAGAAACTTCCCATTGACCCAGAAAGTTCCCTCATATCCTACCCTAGCCAGCCACTGATCTGTTATCTGTCTAGAGTGTCACTTTTTCTAGGATGTCGTATAAATGGAATTTTGTTGTAGATAGTCTTTGGTGACTGTTTCCTTTTGCTAAGCCTAATGCTTTTGAGATTCATTTATTTTGTTGTATATAAAATTTATTTATTTTTATTGCTGGGTAATATTCCACTGTATAGATGCACCACAATTTTTCCATTAACTAGTTGAATGACATTTGGGTTGTTTCTGGGCTGGGCCTGTTCTGAATAAAGCTGTTATGAACATTTGTGCATTGGACTTTCAGTGTACATATGTTTCTATATCTTAGGTGAATACCTGGGAATGAATTGCTGTGTCATATGCTAGGTGTATGTTTAACTCAGGGTTTCTCTGTTGATGTTTTGGTTTGGATAATTCTTTGCTGTGGGGGACTGTCCTGTCAATTGTGGGATGTTTAGCAACATCCTTGCCTTCTACCCACTGAATGTCAGGATATTCCTACCCCCTGTTTTGACAACCAAAAATGTCTCCAGGCCTTGGTAAGTGTCCATCTTGTTGACTAAAATTTCCCCTAGTTGAGAACCATTGGTTTATTGTAAGAAACTACCAAACTGTCTTTCAAAGTGACTTGATCATTTTGCATTCCCACCCAATAACTTATGAGTTCCAGTATTCATGTGTCATATCTTAATTTTTATGCATTTACATGTATTTTTTAATTTCCCTTGTGATCACTTCTTTGACTTATGGATTATTTAGAAGTACGTTACTGAACTTCCCAATATTTGAGAGATTTTTTCAGATATTTTTCTCCTGTTAATTTCTGATTTATTTGCATTTTGGGCATAGAATATTCTTTGTACATTTTCAATCATTTTAAATATTTGAAATTTGTTTTGTATTCCAGAATATGGTGATGAATGACCCATGTACACTTGAAAAGAATGTGCATTCTGTTATTGAGCAGATTGGCATCTGCATAATCTTATATGTGACAAATTGTTAGCCTGTGATGTGGTGGAAATTTTTAAAAAGTTCTTCATCAAAGACCAGTGCCTCTCAATCTTTCTGTAGCTTATAGCCGAATGCCTGTGTTTCCAATCATCTTTATGATTGCCTTGATGCCAAGTGATGACTAAAGGTGCTAGTATTTAACTTACAATGAAGTCTTTTTCCTCCTGGATCTTGAGCATCTAATCTTGTAGCTCCATGAGTGTTCAGCAGAGTGAATGGGATCTGTGAAACAATTATAAGTTCTTTACATTTTAGAAAGACATTATGTGCAAAATATAAACAAGGACAAGATGTTAAACATGGCTTGAGAGGAACCCCATCTGTGTCTCCAAATGCCTGTGCTATACCCCATCCCTTTGCTATTGAAGAGATTCCCTCATTCTGGAATTCCCTATCATCTTTCTCCACATTGTGGATTTGGATTAGTGTCCTTATCCCTTCTCCCAACCTGGGTAACAAGTTACCTCACACTCAGTGCCCTAAAACAACACAAACCTATTATATCACAATTATGTCCTTACATCAGGAGTCTGGGAAAGGATTGACAGGGTCCTCTGCTCAGGATCTTACCAGGGTGACATCAAGTTGTTGGCAAGGCAACCTTCTCACTGGAGCCGGGTCTGCTTCTCAGCTCATTCAGGCTGTTTGAAGGACTCCTCCGGTTGTAAGAGGGAGGTTCCCGTTTTCTCACTGGCTGCCGGGGCCTCTCTCAGCTCCTTTATGCCTTCCTGAGGGCCGAGCCACGGGGCCGTTCCGACATGGCACCTCACTCCTCACAGCCCGCGAGGGAACCTCTCTCCAGTCTGCCAGGGTGGAGTTGTATATAAAGTAAACCATCACAGGCGTGAAGTCTCATCTTACTCACAGGTCCCACCCACACTTAATGGGGGGTGGGTTACACAGTGCATATGCAGGGGGTGGGATTCTTGGGGACCATCCCAGCCTGCCACGTTACACGGCTCATCCTTTAGTGTCCAGTTGGAATTATGTTTCTTTCACGAGCTCATTTCATAAGCTTTCCAGCAGTATGAATTGTTCCCTTGCCTTTGTCCGTTCTGAAGTTTGTATCTTCTCGCTTACACCTCACATATATAAAATAAACCCTTAGAATCCATGGTGTTGACATAATCTGAACAGGACACCATACCTTTGGAGTAAGTGGCGCGCGATGTGCATTTCACCTTGGCTTGCGTGCTCTCCACACGTTGTTGAGGTAGCTCTTATTAAGAAGCAGCATTATGGTGTTTTAATAAAGCTGAAATTCTTAAAGGCCTGCCACACGCTTCCAGAATGTTAACAGTCCACTATGGCTTGTTTTGAACATATCTCCTTATCTAGTAAGTCAATTAGGGACAGCGATTGTCTTTTCTTTCCCCTCTGTAATCTGCACATAGTAGGCTAAATGTTTGAATCAGGACAAGCAAAGATTACAGAAAAATCATAACTCATAGAGATGGGAACCAGGGCTTAAGAAAGCCTGGAATTTAATCAGAAATGAAAGACAGTATGACTTCAGAGTGCTTCCATGAGGGAAGTCAGGAGTGTGGGGAGGCAGGAACATGTAAGATCGGGCACCCTCTTGCACGTCTTTGTAGCAGCTCCCCAGTGCTTTGCCCCTGGTAGGCATCTAATCAACATTACTGATAACTATCAGGGTGTGGTATGTACCTGTCTCATCTTTATGCTTTTTTTACACAATTGTTTTGTTTTGTTTTGTTTTATCTCCTAATTATAGCTGGTGCTCAGGACCGAATTGGTTGGGCTTTCGGTTTAGGATTAGAAAGGCTGGCCATGATCCTCTACGACATTCCTGACATCCGCCTCTTCTGGAGTGAGGACGAGCGCTTCCTGAAGCAGTTCTGTGTGTCTGACGTTAATCAGAAGGTGAAGTTTCAGGTAAAATGACTTGCAAGATTTAAATAAATAATAATAAAAGTGGTTATCAAAGATTGAGAGAATCATGTACTTGAAAAGAAAATTGTTGAATTTTTAAGATAATGTGAATTTGAAAAGAAATTCTTAAATAGAAGTCCATAAACACACAGAGGACCATAAACCTTCTAAAATTGTCTACAGGAGAAAAGAGATTTGTCGTTCTTATTAGTGTGAGCAGAGAACCAACTTCAGGCTTTGTTAATATCATTATGAAATATCTATCTTTGTCATCGATGATACCTGTCTCTTAATGTTTACTTCTTTTGATACCAGTATAGACACTGGCTTTCTTATGATTAGTATTTGCAATGTGTATCATTTTGTTTTCATTCTGTATCTTTATATTAATAGCATGTCTCTTACAAACCTCATACAGGTGGGTCTTTTTTTAACTCAGATTTAAAAGTCTCTGTCTTCTAATTGGACAATTGAACATACTTATGTTTAATATAATTACTTATATTCTTGGGCTTAATTCTATCATCTTTTTAATTTTTTCCCATTTTCCTCAATTATTCTGTATCTTTTTGTTCCTTCATGTGGAAATTGAGATTTGTTGTTTTTATTTTTGTTTTATATTATATTTTATTTCTTCCATTGCTGTTTAGTTTTACTACTTTATATGATTTTTAAGTGGTTACTCTAGATTACAATATACATAATTCATTATACCTTATCATGAATAAACATTATATAACTTTGTGAAATATTTAGCAACCTTATAATAGTGTAATTCTGTTATCCCTCCCGTTTTTTGTATTATTGTCATATTTTAGTTCCCCATATATTATAATCCCAAAGTATATTGACATTTTTGCCTCAATTAGTTATCTTTTAAAGAAATTAAAACTATATCATTTCATATTTCATTTGATATTTACCTCACTGACCATCATTTCTTTTTGCAGATCTTGGTTTTTCTGTGATCATGTCCCTTGAGTCTGAAGAACTTTCTTTTTTTATGGTGCAGGATGAGTTTTTTTTTTCTTTTTTCTTTCAGCAGTTTAAACATGTCATTTCATTGCCTTTATTTCTTTTACTCTGGTTTTCAGTGATTTGACCTATATATGATGTTCTGTCTTTTCCTCCTGATTTTCTGTTGGATTAATGTCTTTCAAGCATTTTAGAAAATTCTCACCTAATATCTCTTCCAACAATTCTACTCCATTCACTTTTCAGACTGCAATTGCGTACATGTTAGACCATTTGGTCCTATGCTATAGAACTCTGATGCTTAGGTTTTGTTTTGTTTTTTATTATTGATTGATTTTTTTTCTGTGTGCTTTATATTCAGTAATTTTGACTGTCTTCTCTTTGGGTTTACTAAGTTTTTTTTCTATTGTGTCTCATTAACCATTAAGCCTATCTAATGAATATGGTACTAGATACCATATTTATCCATTCTAGAATTTCCATTTGCTTCCTTTTCAGAGTATTCTCTGATGAACAGTACAGTTGCTACCACAGTTAAGTGACCTATAAGTAATTTCACCAGATTCTCAAATTACTTGCATAAAGATGTCTAAAATAGTCTTTTTTGCTTTTGAAATTTATTTTGTATACTTGGCTATTTCATCAGTATCATTTCTTATTTTGTGTTATTTGTTCATTATGATTCATATGTGTATCTCATAATTACACATATTAATTATATATAATTGATGACATAAATGAAACAAAAACACATTTGGCTAGTTTAAGCCTTAAATATTCCTATGACAAGTGTGTATTTAGGTAAACTTTGATGCTTTATACAGTTATTTGTAACTGCTTCCGGTTTTCTTCTCTTTTTGAGTAAAAACTAACATTTTTCTTAAAGGGTTGACTATTTCTTGTCTCGTTTTTAATATATGTAATTATTTTCTAATTTAAACATATACAGAATTAGAAAAAATAGTATCAGTGAACATCCTTGAATCCATTTCCATATTCAATAAGTATCGATTTATCAAAAAAAAATGCAGATTCTAATTCAGTATGTCCAAGGTGAGTCCTAAGATTTTGCATTTCTAACAAACTCCCAGGTGTTGCCATTGCTGCTGGTCCAGGGACCACACCTTGAATCATAGTAATGATGGACAGATTTATTCAGCTTTTCAGGGCTTCAGCTCCTTCATCTGTGAAATGAGATGGTCTGACCAGGAGGTTAAACTCACTTCCTCCTCCATTGCATTCTCATTTTAAGTTGAGTATAACTATTATAATAAGCAGGTCTATAATTTGATAACTTTTGCACTTAATTTTGAAACTCTCTTCTTTCTTCTTGCCCTAAATTTTCTCACCATTTCAAACAGAGTTGCAATACTGTTAAACTTGTTTTTTTGATGAACTGCTGAAGCTTTTCTTCCTCCCTTCCTTGTGTGTATTGGTCAAGGTGCAAGGACTATGTAAATAAACTAATACAGTTTAAATGCACTTTTAAAAATATTATACTTAAGTCAGGATTTGCTGGTGTTCTTGAAGTAATTTGTCAAGGGAAAGTGTTAGTATTTAAATTAGAAAAGAAATAGAACTAGAGATGATGAAAGAAAAAACAGAAAGGGCAAAGAATTTGGAAGCATCAGCGGGACAGTGACCGTGAAAGGTCTTGTATCAACTCAGTCATCTCTGAGGGCAGTCAAGCCTGCAGTCCTGGGGGAGACTCTGGGTCAGAATTTATCCTTCCTTTTGTGTGGTAGCAAGCACCAGTGGTGAGGGCTTCATTATATGGGGCCTGGGAGTTTCTTAAGGCCAGGATTGGCTCTTTTTCCTTATTTATTTATGCCTTCCAGCAATCACAATTCAATATACCACTCGTCTGTACATTAATTTGTTGAGTACCTTATAATACCTGCCATTTGTTGAATGCTATGTGCAATTCATTGACTAAATACTTCGCTTATGTTAAAACTTTTATGTACCACAATGGTTGGGGTGGGTACTACAAATCCATTTTATAGATTATGAAACTGAGGCTTGGCACCACCAAGTAACTTGGCCATAATAACTCTACTAGTAAGTGACAGAGCCAGGATTTTAACCAAAGCTGGCTCCAGAAACCTCCTAGTTTTGAACTGGTAAGCTCTTATTGTTGTCTATACCAACATGCTGTGTTAGATAATACAGTAGGTAAGGTGAAATTGACAGTTTCTGGCTTCAAGTTGTTTCCAATCTAGAGGATGAGACAAAGTTCTCAAGGGACACTTATAAAATAATGTGGAACAGTGATAGAACTATATACAAGTGAATATAGAATTTCATGGTTACTGACCAATGAATGTGGAGGTCAAATTTTCTTCTTCCTTTCTTTAATCCTTTTTTGCTAGTTAATTCTCTGAGTCCTTCCGTGTCTCTCCAGAATTGTATTAGGGCTTGAGCCTGTGATTACTTACTAATCTCCATGGCTTGAAATAGCTCCTAGATCAGGTTTTGCTATCATTATCATAAATGTTGTCTGATAGAAACTTGATGCAGTATTTTGCAGTGTTTCCTCATTCTATTCCCAAATAAAACCAGCTGTGAATCCCATCAGCTTCATTGTTTTGCAATGAAGTTAATGATCTCAAATTTTTTACTATTGCCATGTGCATTTCCCCATTCTTCTCCCCCAAAAGTATATTAATTATTTTCTTTTGCTGGAAAAGAGATTACTATCCCAGAAGAAACTAATAGAAAGGGGTAGAGGAAGAAATAGGGGAGATGACCAACCATAGAAACTTTTATATGTGTTCAGTAAGCATTGTTGACTTACAGATAAGGAGAAATGCAGTGATCAAGTTTGTACTGGGAATCATTACAGGGCTTGTACGTGAAGCATTTACAGTAGAGCCTGTCACATTATAAGCATTTAATCCATGGTAGCTGTTATTTATATTTTCACCACCATTGCTACTACTATCACTGTCACCACCACCACCACCACCACCACAGCTGCTGTTAGCCATATACTGTTTTGAGGGCAGCAGCCACAGTCCTCATGATTTTTGGTCTTTGGTACCCTCAGTTTTCATCTTCAGCTTGCTTTGCCAACATGGGTGTTATGTAACCCAAGCCTTTGACATTAGTACATTCCATTGTCCTATAGTCTATTGAGTCCTACAGATTGTGGCCCCGTGTTTGTATTGGAGCCTCTGTCATCAGAGGCCTGTGGATTTATGACTGCTTTTCATTTTTGTGAAAACAGGAGCTCTTCAGATATGTTTTAAGTATTTAGAGTATTGCAATCACAAATTTCTTTCATGTTTATTAAGGCATTTTTAAAACAAAAGAAGAAGAATGACGTCCTCAACATCTGGCACAGTTTTCTTATAGTGTAGATCAGAAGGATGTGTGTTATGTGATCTTAATATGTATACACATTCAATATCCTTATTGCATTTTCTCTGCTATTAACCTTACAGCAATGTATAAGAACTTTCTCTTTATAGATAACATATTAAACCTTAAATCTTACCAACATCTATAAAATTTGACAAATTATGTACAATATATTTTAGGAATTTTCTATCTGACTGGAAGAAGTTTTGGTATTTCTGTCCCTGGAGTCAGAGAGGTATTTCTGTCCCTGGAGTCAGAGAGGTATTTCTGTCCCTGGAGTCAGAGAGATATTCTGTACAGAATCAACTAAATGGGACACTAATAGTTGATGGGTTATAAAGTTAAAAGTTATAGTTTTAGGAAGAGTTCATGCAAATAGGGACCAGAAACAAATACAAGTTCGAAGGAACTATTAACAACATAGGAAGAAAGGGCATGTCAATTGAGTGGTGGTGGGCAATTCAACGTTTGTTTTTCCCCTGGGTGTGGATATGGGAAGTAACTGTTACAGAGGAGGCAGGTGTGCCTTTGGCTTCACCCAAGAGAAGACCCAACTAAAAGTGGCTTCAGTAAGAACACTAGCAGCAAGCCCTCAGTGATGCCAGGGCTCTAGAACCCCAAACACTTTTGTCTCAGGCTGGTGCCCTCAGGATTGAAACATAGTGGCAGAAGCACCACGCAGAAGGTCCAGAGGCAGAAAATGGAACAGCCTTGTTTCTTTTTTGCAAGTGTGAGGAAAAGTTTTCCAGGCGTCCTCAGCAGATTTCCCTCCCACCTCATTTTTAAGGTAGAGTATTCTGCAAAGTTAGCCTGTTGTTTTCTGATATCTGTACAGAACTCTTGTCAATAAGGCCTGTGCTTTTGCATTATTTCACAACTAACAACACCACGTGTATAATTAGGCCCTGTCAATAATGTTGTCTCTTATCACTGCAGCCATTTTTATGAATAGAAGGTCACTTATGAAAGGGATTGATAGGGTTACTGGAAAAACTGTTCCAGCCTAAAATCTTTACCTTCTGCGGACTAGTGATTGAAATATCCCCTTAGAGTTTGCTTCCTTTAGTTCAATGCTTTGATCGCAGGTCAAACGTAAAATGTTCCTTTTGCCTAGAACTGGCTATGCCTGCTATTCACAGGACAACTGGATGGGATTAGTGGACAGAATGTGGCTATGGAACAATTTTTTCTGTTTGAAATTGAGTATAGAAAGCAGGGTCATCATGGCACATTCAACTAAGTTACCTATATTTGGCCAAAAGGAAAAAGGGCTGAAATATGAACTTCAAGGTCATATAACCTAGAAACGAGATCCTCAGAATTATCAAAGAAGTAAAAAATGCTGATCAGAGCTAATTCAAGTGGAAAATTCAACATTCAACCTAGGGACCAATTAAATCAAAGTAATTTACCTTATTAAGAATAATTCGTTGAGAGAAAGGTAAGTATAGTTGTTCTGTGACTTTGATTTGCCTCATCTTGTACAAAAGAACAAACAGATCTCTTCACTGTTTCCATCAGAGGCTCATTCTGCTTGTTTACTGGAATGGTAAGAGAAGCATGTGGGTTCATCTGAGATGTTAGGACTTGAAGGTTGCCTGTGTTTAGAAAGAAAAATAAGAATTACTTTGTGCTTAAATTATTGCAGGGCTTTCTAAACGTTGTGCATTTATGTTGGCATTTTCTGTGTGTAATCTTGTGATCTTGAAATTGAAGAATGTGGTTAAAGGGAGCTGTAATTTATATAGTAGATAGCTTAATTATTCTTTCTATCACTTGGCTAAATAATGAATTAAATGTTTTCTTTCAGTGTGAGGGAAGAATTTATTTTCTAAAAGACCTCCCTATGAGATTTATAAATTAGAGTTATAATTTGCTACCAAGGATAGTGAATGGTAAATGGAGGACCCTTATAAGAGTCCATATGGCAGAGTTCAAACTGCAGGTTAACTGCTATTTGAAAAGCTATTTTTATATCTGTTTTCATTCCTTTTTAAGTGATGATATATTCTAAACATATGTTTTTGAACTTGATTTGCTAATAACAACATAGAACTGTGTGTCCACCACCTAGCTATCTACCTCTGTCAAGTCCTAGGATTTTCCCACAGATCCTTTTGAAGAGTAAAAGCATTGTAAATGCATCTGAATACCTGTGCCTCCCTGATGCCATTCCCCTTCCTGTTCTCCCCAGAGGTCACCACTCACTATAGTTTGACATTTATCATTCTCCTGTTATTACTATGTTGTGTGTGTCCAAAAAAAACTTGTAAGATTGCTTCAAAATGTATATTCCATGGTCAAAGTAGCTACAAAATAGAAATGTAGAGAAGTTTTGTAAGATATTTGAAAGGAAATTCTAAAATTTATATGGAAATGCAGAGGGCCAAGAGTAGCCAAATAACTAAGGCGAAGGATTTGCTTAATCTAATGTCAACTCTTTTTAAAAAGCTATAGTAATTGTGAGAATGCAGAAGAGATGCAAGGGTAAACTGTCAGCTCATGAACTGCAGTAAGGAGCCCAGAAACACCTGTGTCTGTGCCAGATTCATAACAACTCCAACACCACAGAACAGAGACAAGAGGAAAAGTCTTCTGTGCAAATGGAACAGGGATAATTGGGTATCCATATGGAAAAAATGAAACTTGACCCCATATTCCTAATTGTTCAAAAGTGTATTCTAGGGGATTGTAGATCTAAATGTGAAGGGCGATTGATTAGCTTGCTGCCTTTGAAAAAATCATTTTACCATGAGTGATTCTTTCATTCTTATTGGAGTAAATTGAATTGAGGAGATTGAACTAAATGAACTATGATAATGTAAAATTAGAACCTAATTAAATGTCTGATCTTCAAAGTTTTGAAATGAGTATTTATTTAGAGAGGTTGCTGTAAGTTTTTTGTAAAGCATTTTATCAAATTAGAGATGTTTTCTTTTAATTTTGGATTTGTTAGGAATTTTTATTATACATGAATGCTAAAATTTATCAGACTTTTCCATGTATTTTGATGTGATCTCCTGGTTTTTTGGCTTTATTCTGTGAATGTAGTGACATTTGGTGATTGGTTTTTTGTCGCGCGCCCCTCGCCAGCAAGGACCACGCAACACTTGGAGTTCTT
>VBSM01000104.1:1423374-1468309 GCA_008086735.1 Cheirogaleus medius | reverse complement strand
TCTCAGTACTACACGGTCCCTCCGTTGGTTAGCCCAAAACTTGGCCAATACCCAATGGCGGAACACCGCGCCCCACAGTTTTTGAATGTTAAACCAATCTTCTA
Organism: Cheirogaleus medius; assembly: GCA_008086735.1. Lineage (NCBI taxonomy): Eukaryota > Metazoa > Chordata > Mammalia > Primates > Cheirogaleidae > Cheirogaleus > Cheirogaleus medius. The sequence continues at coordinate 1,468,205 of VBSM01000104.1, read as the reverse complement.
TTCCTAAAATAACATAACTCGGTTGTAAAACTTTATCTTTTTATTTATTTATGGATTTTATTTGTTTGAGATTTCTAAATCTGTGTTTAGGGATGAGATAGGCCTGTGATTTTCTGTGTTTGTTATGTTCTTCTCAGGTTTTGATGTTAAGATTATGATATCCTCATAAAACTAGTTTGGAAGTATTTCTTTTATTCTAGTCTCTGGGAGAGTATTTTGAAGATTGATGTTCTTAAGTGATCGAATTTTAACACTTAAGATTTGTTTCTTAATTGTTGGATCAAATTTACCAGTGAAGTCATGTGAAATTGGAGTTTTCTTTGTGGGAAATGTTTAAATCAGATTAAATTTCTTAATAGTTATTTGGCAATTCATATTTTCTGTTTTATTTCATGTCAGCTTGATAAATTATATTTTTCTAGGAATTTGTACATTTAATCAATTTTCAAATGTGTTGGCATAGTTTATAATATTATTTTAATATCCTGTTTTAAAAAATACAATTTATTTTAAATTAGTAGTTGAGCACATTTACTAACATTTTATCAAATTTTGTGCTCACTTTTTTTTGTTTGAGTATTTTTTCTGTGAGGGATTATATGTAGTAAATTCTTTTGGTCTTTGTATATCTGAAAATGTCTTCATATTGTCGTTCTTGAATGATAATTTAGCCAGGGTATAAAATTGTAGAGAGGCAATCATTCTCCCTTAGCACTTTGAAGATACTATTGACCTCTGTTCTGCAGAGGTCTGACATTAATCAAATTGTTGTTTCTTTGTAGGTAATAATGTCTTTCCTTTTGGGTAATGTTTATGACTTTCTGTTTACATTTGATGTCCTCTAGTTTTAACATGATGCATCTTGGTGTGCATTGATCTTTATTTATCCCAGTTAGTATTTGAAGGGTACTTTTGTTCTGGGATTCGTATCTGTACTCAGTTCTAGAAAAGTTAGAGTTATTAGCTCTCCTCGAATAGCAGTTCTCCTCAATTCCCTCTGTTATCTGTTTCTGCATCTCTTATTGTATATTGGAGCTTCTTAGTTATCATTTATCTTAGCCATTCTTTGATATTTCTTATTTTTTAGTCTTCCTGTATTGGTGAATTTCTCAGTACTTTCTACCAATTCAATACTTTCCTCTGTGATTTTTTTTAACTTAATAGCTATTACTTCTTATTTCCAAAATATCTGAGTTTCTTTTCTCCTCTATTTTCTTGTTTAATTTCTGCCTCACTTTGTTTTCTAATGTCTTGCTTTTTAAAATGGTTATTAGTTTATTTAGCAATTTGAATATCTTTGGTACTTGTTTTAAAGCCGTTAGCTATTCTATAAAATTATTTTTTAACTAAAATGAGTTCATATTCTGGTTGTTGATTTAGTTATGTTTCTTCATATAATGATGATTCTGTGCTTCAAAATCTGACTTTTCAAGATGGTTTTGAACACATATTCATTTTTCCCCTATTTTTGTCACTAAACTCTTATCCAGTTTGGCCACCAGCCTTGTGTCATATCCACTTGCCCCCAGTGTGCCCAGTTATGAACTGATCTTTTAATGGCATTTTAGAGCGCTCACCTCTTGATTATATAGACACCAAGTTTGTGAGGGTTTTTGTTCAATGCCTGACCAAGAGTATTTAGTATTTCTTCTTCCGGGGCCCACAGCTTCCTATAAAGGAGGAGGTGACTCAAAGCATGCACTCGTAGCACATCATGACACGATCCTGGAATAAGACCCTGAGGAAATAATTTCCTTAACATTTAGGTTTTTGAATGAGTCTCTCCTTGTTCATCAGAAACCAAGTTGCATGGCATGTGGATTACAGTCAGCCCTAACAATCGCTGGCTCAACCCATTCCCACAGGTTCACCCGGGCTTGTGAGCTATTTGTAACTCCACCCTTTCTTCTCCTGAACAGTAAAAGTATACTTTTAATGCAGGCGAGTATCTTACAGTGGTAACCTTGACTCCGCTCCATACATACATATTTTTAATTGTGTTCAATACACATTAAATTTATCATTTAACCATTTCTAACTGTATAGTTTATTGGCATTGAGTACATTTACATTATTGTATAACCATCACCACCAGCCATTACCAGAACTCATGAAAACGTCTTGCAAAACTGAAACTTTGTTCCTATTACATAATTATGCCTCACCTCTCCTTTCCTCCAGCCCCTGGCAACCACCATTCTTTCTTTTGTTTCTTTGAATTTGACTACTCAAGATACTTTATGTAAGTAGAATCTTATAGCATTTGGCTTTTTGTGACTGACTTCACTTAGCATAATGTCTTTAAGGTTCCTCCATGTTGTAGCAAGTTTCAAAATTTCCTTCTTTTTTAAGGTTGATTCATATTCCATTGTATGTAAATATAGGTCGAGTATCCCTTATCCAAAATGCTTGGGAACAGGAGTGTTTCAATGAGCATCGAAATCCAAAATATTTCAACGAGCATTTCTTTGAGCATCATGTCTGTACTTTAAAAAGTTTTGGATTTTGGAACATTTCAGATTTTTGGATTTGGAATGCTCAACCTGTACCACATTTTGTTTATCCACTTATCTGTCCTTGGTCACTTGTATTGCTTTTACCTTTTGGCGATTGTGAATAATGCTGCTAGAAAAATAGGTGTTCAAGTATCTCTTTGAGACCCTACTTTCAGTTCTTTTAAGTGTGTACTCAGAAGTGGAATGGCTACATCATACATTAATTCTGTTTTTAATTTTTTGTAGAACCACCCCACTATTTTTCATAGTGACTACATTATTCTTTATGTCCCTGCCAACAGTGCACAAGGCTTTTAGTTTCTCTACATCTTCCTTGCCAACACTTGTTATTTTCTGCTTTTTTTTATATTAGCCATCCTAATTGTTGTGAGGTGGGATCTCATTATGATTTTGATTTACATTTCTATACTGATTAGTGATAATGAGTATCTTTCTATGTACTTGTTATCCATTTCAGTATCTTCTTTGGAGAAATGTCTATTTAAATTCTTTGCCTGTTTTTATATTAAGTTGTTTGTTTTTTGTTGTTTTTAAATATTTTAAAAAGGAAATCATTTGCAGATTTGGTCATTGTATTGCTATAAACAAATTACTGGCAATACAGATCACATTGTTAAGCATCATGGTCGAAAACTTTATATAACACATTTAGACCATTGCTGGCCACAAGATAATTGGTGTTATTTGTATGTGGGTTTCTTTTGGGGGGGGGAGTCATTCTTTATTATCTGTTATTTTTCTAGGTACAGATCTATTTTCTGAGTATAGTCTAGTGCCATCACTCTAGGTGCTATATGTGAGGTTCAGACCGTAGTTGGAGGATAAACAGTTGATTCTAGCCGTCTTTTAAAATATGCATATGTTTATACATACATACGACACAGCAGTCAGATCTGCCCCAGCATTATCTTTGAGTATATGTGGGAAAGAATTGATCTGGAATTTAAAGGCCTTGGAACTGTTTAGCTAGTCACTAGCTGTTTTGCCGTGGCACACTTAAAAAGAGGACAAAGCTTGTCATTAAGCTTTCTCACTGGTAAAATAAGTTTAGTTGTGTACTCTCATCAGATACTCTCAAAGGCCATTCCTTATTCTTTGATACTATGACAGTGAGTAGGATTTCCCTAGCTCGTCTGCTGTCCATCTCAGGTTACATTTTTACTCCTGACATTCATTTCAACTTAATCTTGTCAGCTTGAAAAAATGTTTATGAAAAGAAATTATGATGATTCTTGGGCCCTTATCCTTCAGGAAAAGTCCTGCCAGATGGTGGAAATACTTCAACACAGATTTTGGTTTAAGAGCAAGAGGAGCAAAAAGGAGATGGCAATATGGCATCAAGGAAGGAGGACCAAAACTCTGACTTTTGAAATCAGGTCCTTGAACTGCTGTTTACTGAGGAGCCTCGGGAGCAGTGCCCATCAGTGGGGCCCTCCTTCCTTCCTTGCAGCTCCTTGTGCAGGTTTAGGAACATGAATCATTTTTTCATCCTGGGCGTTTGCGCTGGCTGTCCCTGCAGTGGTACAGCTGGTGTCAAAGACTGCAGATGCTGAAGAATCCCTTCCTCTGTTGGCTTCTGATGCTATAAAATGATTGGGATGGCTGTTGTTTCCAAGAACACAGGCCTCTCTCTGTGCTTCTGTCTGTGCGTGCTGCTGTCCTTCCACATTTCTGTCTCTGTCTCTCTTGCTCTCTTTTTCTGCGTGATTTTTTTTCCACTCTATCTCTGTCACTCTTATGATATGTGGTTCCTATTGAAGCGAGGTTGTCAACATAGCAAGGAGGAAATGGTCCCAGGCTGCATGAAATCCACAAAGGGAGTTATTTCCCTGCTGTTTATTGAGACTATACTTGATGTGTGTGCAATTTGACAGAATTTATCCCAAACACAAGAACATAATCCATTCATTCAGAAAATATTTCGAGCATCTGTTCATAAGCCAGGCACTGTGCTCGACACTGGGATACAGAGTGTAGTTCCCTGACTACACTCTGTAGTGAGGGGGGACATTAATATGTATAAGTGCTTTGATAAAAGTAGCTGGGCCTCAGGAGTCTGCACTGCGTGGGAGGCCGTCAGGCCAATAATGGGAAGGGAGGGAAGCCTGAACAAAGGAAGGCCTGGAGGCATCAGGATACAGCCACAGTCTCCTGTTCAGTTGAGGGGTTGATAGGGGAGTGTGCTGAGATAGGGTGGGGAAGTGGGCAAGGGCAAAGGCAGGACATGAAACTTAGGCTTTGAATTTTCTCTCTAAGGCAATTAGCAAGATATCAAATTTCATGATCAGATTTCCATTTTCAGCAGATCCCAGTGCTGATAACACGGAGATAGATTACAGCCCTGACACTAGGAGTCCACTCAAGGCCTAGCATGGAAAACTGATGCGATCCCAAATAGGGCAGTAGTAGTGAGACCACAAGGTAGGGTTTGGGCTCAAGAAATTTTATGAGACGATGTTGAAAGATTTCGGGTAATGATGTGAGGCAGAGGGACAGTGACCATACAGTTCATCATCTAAATTGGGATCTGTCTGCCAAGGGGGATAGTTGAAAACTATGCTGCATCTACAGGTGCTAACTGAGACTGCCCTGGTAGACAGGGTGTCGAACTACAGTGGGTAAGGCTAGCGAGAAAGAAGATGATTCACAGGTGTCTGGCTTAGGAGCTGGGTATGTGGGAAATAGGCCTAGAGAAGATGAGGAGTCCAATTTTGGTCAAGTGAGTACAGCAGTATAAAAATTTAAACTTAAACAACGTTGTTGTTATTGTCACAGTCTTTGTTTTGTTTAATTGGCATAGTCAAGTCCTCAGTGGAGCATATGGTTGTAGGTGTGGCTGGGCCCACGTGACAACTCAGGCCAAGGCAGAAATGAGAAGTTGGCACCTCGGTGTTTCTTGTGGAGGATGGGTCAGAGCTGAGCCCTGTTGAGAGGGTGGCCCAGGGCAGCCTAAGTCTGGGTGTGTGCGTGTTATTACCAAGGGCGAGGTAGTCCGTAAGCAGGTGCTGGCACGGATTGGTGCTGGGAAATTGCTGTGAAGAGGACAGAGTGCAAAGGCCAACAAATAAGATAAGGGCAACCTTCCTCCAGAAAAGAGGACTACATTAACAGATGTGGGGGTGGGTAGGAGAGGGAGGGGTTGTAGGCTCAGAGGTACGAATCTCCTTTGGTGCCTGCTCAGCTTGCTGGACTGTCTGCTGTGACACTTTAAAGATGCTTCAAGCTCTTGAACTTTGCTTAAGGACAGTTATGTAAATTTAAATCATCATCAAAAGGCAAGCTCATATTATTAAAAAAAAAGAAAAGAAAAAAAATCATAGTTGTGTTAAACTTTTGGAGATCTCTTCTCCCAAATGTTTGTGTATGTTAAGCAGAAAATATTTCTTCCTTGACCAAGAACTGAAAAATGAAAAAAAAAAAAAATTAGAATAAAATATTCTAGTAAATGCTATCCACATTTGAATAATTGGAAAATCTTCCTAATGTGTTTATTTTGGTGGAAATGAGAAAAGAGTTTGATATTGAAAGTTGACTTGCATTATTTGAAGTTTCAACAATCTTAAATATTATGGAATGCCCTCTGCATTCTGGTGCAGTGGTAAAATCTCTAAAATCTTCTCTTTATTTCACTCTTCTGGACTTAAAGTTGCATCTTTAACATTATATTACCTTAACTTTTGCATCTTCTAAGGGTAATTCAGTTGCCCTCTTCCACATGATTCTTATTTCTAGTTTTGTATGAGGTATTTTTTTCTTTCATTCTCACCCAGTTTCCTAATTAGCGCCTTGTTAACTACACATCTGCTGCACAGAAAATTGTATTATGCTTTCTTTAGCGATTGCCTCTCCTCCCTATTTATAACTTCTCTTTGGAATTCTGCTTACACTAATGTTAGAGCCATCTCATTCTGTGCTCCGTGTCTTAAACTCTTTTCATTCATCTCTCCCCCTCCACCCCCGCTACATTCCAGATAATTTTTACACTGTTAGTTTCTTTATTGGCTCTAACCTGTCCCTTTAGTTATTTATATTAATTACAATGCTTTTTTTTGTAAAGAACTATTAATGTTTTTGCTATTTTTGTTTGTATCTTGTGCAAATTTTTAAAACTTCTGTTATTTCCTTGGACATATATATAACTGTTTATATTCTATATCTGATAATTACAGTTTTTACAAGCAAAAAAGGAAGAAAAGAAAATTGTATTATGCCATTTAACCTTTTTAAAGAAAAAAAAAAAAAGAAAATGGAAAACACACTCTGTTATCTGCACCGGCTCAACTGTGTAGGCATTTGCAACTCTAAACGACAGAAGCCGAGCCTGGTGGGTAGACTGTTCTCTCCCTTTTTTCTGCACATTGCTTTATGGGAGAGGCACAGAGCCACTTCCATTGCTGGGTCACTCTGAAATAATCTCCATTTATCATCTCATCCTGGGATTAGCTTTATTTCTTGATATAGAAGAAATAAATAGATTCTCTGGCTGTTTCATTTTCAGATTTTTCATGAAGACATGGCAACTTTATACTCAAATGGTTATTCATTTATTTTACTTTCTTTCACATACTGCATCTCTTAAAAGCAAATATGAAGCTATTAGTATGTAAATTGACCTGAGTGCTGAACAAATGAGGTAGAGCCTCAAATGTTATTTATTGACTAATTAGTATTATCGTAATCAGAGGCGAGCCTATAGAAATGTGTAAAACTATGCACAGTGGGCCTGCGTGAATGTAAGCAGATGTTAATTTCATTTTGATCTGACTTAATTCATTCCTCTTCTGTGACATATGGGTTAATACTTAGTTTCAAAATGATATCAATGCTTACTTAGCTATTAAATAATAATAGATAATTTAGTGGAAAAGATTGTTAAAAAAAAGAAAGTCCCTACCCTCCAAAGTATCAGAAGGTGAGAAGAAGGCACAGTGAGACCTTAATTAGGTTTCTTCAAGTTTGGCAATTTCAGAGATGGCTCTCTGAAACATGAGCCCTCTGCTCATAACACCCTCTTGCCACTCTCCTGGCCTCATCTGTCACCTCCTGACCACCCTTCTGTGTCATCTAGTGTCTCTAGCACTTGGCTGGGTTTCTCCCCACCAGCCTGGGCAATGCCCAGGTGCTGCAGTTACTTGGCCTTCTGTAAACCAGAAAAAAAACCTGCCTGACTTAACAAACCTTCACAGCCATGCTTGGCTTATCCAACCACCATTCTTTTGTTACAAATTCCCTCTTATTCCACAATCCTCTGTTCTCATACCCCTCAGTCCCCCATTTCTACTAAGCCCTCTCTTTGGCCCCCTCTGTACCCTGTGTCTTGCCCAGTCTGCCTGCACTCCCCAAGCCTCGCTTCTTGCCCAGGCTGAGCCCATGGTCAGCTGTGTCCACTGTTCTCTCCCCAGCTCCCTCAGCCCCTTCACCCTTTTATTTCTGCTAGCCTGTTTAGTTAGGCTGTCCTCTATCCTATGTCAGCCTCTAAATTTATCTTTTCCATATTTGGACATGTTTTCATGTTGAACATGCTAAAAAAAATAGTAAGAAAGCTGATTGCCCCCCCCACCAAATCTATGATATCCCCTTTGAAGTTCCAAATTTGTGCCACAGCCTCCCTGCCAAACCCCCCAACCCCAGCCCTTAACAAATAATCTCATTTTATCACTGGAAAAAACTAAGGTTGTCCAACATGAAATCCCTCATCTTCCCTCTTCTCCAATTCTGATTTTTTTCAAGATAGCTCCATCTATGCTAGATCCACCCAGTCAGAATCTTTGGGGATCGGATCTAGAAATCTGCTTCTTAAAATGTTCCCAGTGATTCTTCTGTGCCTTAAAGTTTGAGAAGCTCTAAGCAACACTTGCAGTAACCACCTACCTGCTTCCCCCAACCCCCTTCTGTCTCCCACCATCATCCACATGTCATGATGTTACCTGCTGGTTCTAACATTTTCAATTGTTCCCCATTGCTTATGGAATAGATCTTGAACTCCTTAGCATGTTATCTAAACTATTTGTTCACTAAATGTCCCTTCCTATCCAGTCTCTCACCCCTGCCTTCCTCAGACCTTCTTTTTGACAGTCACATAGGACTTCTGTTCCCTGAAGTCAATTATTTATTGATTCAGTAACTCTTTGATGGGCATCTGGTGTGACCCAGACTGTGCTCAGCTATTGAGTTTATAACCAAGTCATTATCCCTGCCCCCACTGAGATGATAGCCACGCCTCTGTTTAATTATTCCTCCTAGAAACTTCCCTCCCTCCCTCCCTCCCCATGTCTCTCGCTGAAAACAAGAGCTAACTTTTGTTGAGTGCTTACCATGGGCCAGCCCTCTCTTCCTCCTTCCTTTCTTTTATTTACATACACACATGCACACACGTATGCAAACACATACATATATATGTGTGTAAATTTATTTACTCTCAGCCAAATGGCATTGCGATCCGCATATTACAGTGAAAGCAAGTGAAAGGTAGAGTCTTAGAGCTGGTGAGGGGGGACTGGAACCCTGGCCTTCTGACTCCTGAGCTCTTACTCTTCTCCTCTTTGTTCCATGGCCCCTCCTTTAGGCCACGCTCAGACATTACATCTATTCTTTCATCCTGCTGTCTCTATTGCCCTTTGCTTATTCAACAAACATCCAACAAAATTTAAGAGCCTTCTCCATACTAGGGTGAATTATAGTGCTTTCCAGGTTATACCACGGTTGGTCCTGTCTTCTCTCTGCCTCTGGACATGGGAGACCCTTAAGTATAGTGGATCAAATTTGTGCTCCTTTCATATTCATTGCCCAGCACTGATCTTCTCTCTATCACGAGCACAGGGTATCTGGGTCATATCAGTATTCAGTAATATTTAGTGAATGGTATCAGTGAACTAGAGCATTTTCAGTTAAAGTGTATTTTCTATAGTCTATGACTTAAAGTATTTGCTCACCAAAATAATGGTGAAAATAGGAGAAATGTTTAGCCTGCTATGCAGTAAGACTGGCAAACTTTTTCAAAGGGACACTTCAATAGCAGCAGTTGTATTTAAGCAGTGAACATGCTAATTGCATGTGCTTCTCAGCTGCTTTATTAAAATCATTAGGACAGTCTCTTGAAAAAAATAGTTCTAATGTATAGAGGAGTAATATTTGAAATAGTAGAAGGCTGAAAACAACCTACACCTCCGTCAAGAAGAGACTGGTTAAATAAATTATGCAATCCTTGTAAAAGAAATACTATGTTGCAATGAAAAAGAATAAGATATGTACAAAAATTAAAGATGGTAGCCGTAGTATGCTCCCACTTGTATTTAAAAAATCATAAAGTATACACACACCTGAGTGTTCAAAGAAAATCTCTAGAGGAATACAAAAGAAACTATTAGCAATGGCTGCATTTGGGGAGAGGAACTAGTAGTCTAGGTTAGGAGTGAGATATCACTTTCATTTCATACCTTGTTATAACATTTGATTTATTTGCTATGTACATATAGTACATTTTTGGCTATTTTATACTTGATAAGATTTTTTTTTGCAATTTTTAATTTTCTTATAAATTCAAACTTACAGAGGAAAAGTAAGAATAGTACAAGGAGCACTCAAATGCCCTTTATCCAGATTGTGTGTGTACGTGTATATGTGCGTGTGCATGGTAGATTCTCATTATCTGTAGTAGTTATGTTTTACAAACCTGCCCTTAATGCTGAACTGCAATTCCTAGAAGAAATTCAGGGTTAGGTTCCAGGGAGTCTCTGGTCACAACATTTTCATCAAACCAATCAATGAGTAACCTTGTTTTACATGTGTTTCTGTTTAATGGCACCTTATTTAATAAATAGTTAAATCCCTCTGTATACTCTGGGGATTAGTTCCAAGACCCTTGCCGATACTAAACTCCACACATACTCAAGTCCCTCACTTGGCCCTGTGGAACCCACTAATAAGAAATGTTGGTCCTGTATATTCTTGGATTTCACATCCAGAGAATACTGTATTTTCCATCCTAGTTTGTCTAAAAAAAAAAAAAAAAAAAATCTGCCTATAAGTGAACCAGAAAAGTTCAAACCCATATTGTTCAAGGGTCAACTGTATGTTGTTGGTTCATTAACATTGGACTCGGGCACTGTAATTCATGCCTGAACAAAGCTTATTGAACACACACGTATTTTCTCCATAAGGCACATCACACCTTCTTGTGCTCAGGGATACTAGGGAACATTTCAGCACTATGCCTGGGGGTCATTTTAAACAGTGAAACCACCAACTTAAAGCACCAAATTCCAAACAATGTGGCACTAAATCGAAATAAAACAAGAAAGTAGACTGTCACCTTGTTCAGCCTTAGTTGGGAACAAGTACATTCTGCAACTCCAATTTTTCACTACTCTGCAGAGTGCAGCCAGCATTGATTTTGGGGTTACAAATATATTTTAGCAATAGATGAATTCGTAAATACAGAATCTGGGAATGATGGGGAGGAGTGTGTGTGTGTACACATACACCGCTCCCCCACCAAGTATTTGAGAGCAAATAGGAGACATATGCCTTTTCCTTTTAAATGCGTCATGTGTTTTCTAAGAACATGAACCTTTTCTTATATAACCACAGTAAAATTAATACATCAGGAAATTTCATCTTAATTCAACATCTTATTCAAAGTCCATATTCCAATTTTGTCAGCTTTCCCAATAATGTCCTCTATTGCTGTTTTCTTCCTGGCCAAGGTCCAGTATAGTTTTGTATATTACAATTTGTTGTCATAGCTCTTCGGTCTCCTTTAATCTGGAATAGTTTTTCAGCCTTTCTTTGTGTGTCCTGACTGTGATGTTTTTTAAGAATACAGGCCAATTGCATAGTAGAATGGGCTTCCATTTAAATTGGTGGAAGTTTCCACATGACATAAAATTCTATTATTTATTTTTATTCTATTAGATTCAGATTGTGCATTTTCAGCAGCAATAAAACAGAAGTGATGTTTTGTCCTTTTCAATACATTGTGTCAAGAGGAGCATGACATCAGTTTGCCCCCATGTTGGTGGTGAGAGCTTTGACCACTAGGTTAAGGTGATGCCTGCCATGTTTCTCTACCACAAAATTATCCTTTTCTCTTTATAAATAATAGGCAATTTATTTATGGAGTGATACTCTAAATCTCTTGAACCTCATCAAATTGCATTCACCAGTTTTAGCATCTATTTATGTCATCTGTAAATTGATATTTATAATTGACATTCTGCTATGAGGAAGAGTTTTCCTTTCTCCCCCATCTATTTATTTATTCATTCAGTAATTTATATCACGAGGACTTATGGCCAAATAAATAACAAATAAATAGAATTTTATTCAATGAGTTGTAATCCATTACTGTCATTTTTTATTTTGAACCTCTTATTTTTTCAGGTTTGGCTAGTAAGAGCCCCTTCAGTCTGCCTCCTATGTCCTTTTGATGTGTCTCCATGATTCTTAAACAACTTTTGTATTTTCTGAGGTCATTGGAAATGTCTATATCTTGATAATGGGCTGAGTTATAAGAGTATTTACATGAGCCTGGTGTGATGACATGCACTGTAGTCCCAGCTACTCAGGAGGCTAAGGTGGGAGGATTGCTTGAGCTCAGGAGTCTGAGGCTGCAGTGCACTATGATCACATCTGTGAATAGCTACTGTGCTCCAGCCTGGGCAACATAGGAAGACTCCATCTCTTAAAAAAAAAAAAAAAAAGAGTATGTACATTTATAAAAACTCATGGAAATGTACACCTTAATTTGTACATTTCATTTTATATAAATTTTACTCAAAAAAGACAGTAAAAATATACTGAACCATGGTCAGGAAGGTCTTTTTTTTTATAATGGTATAGGTTAACGATTCTGAAACTACCTTCTACTTATTCTAGCTTGAGCAAAAGAATAAATACAGTGAGTATAATGGGTGAAAGTTTTCTCACTGTTTGAGAAGAGAATTGTAGATATGGAAAAAGAAAGACAAGAATAAATTCTAGTCATTAGATTAGAATCAGATGTATTAATATAAACTCACGGGTTTATAAAATAAAATAGAAATATAAGAGAGAGAGAGTAAGAGTATGTATATGTCTCCCCCTTCCTAGCTCTTCCCACTTTGAGGGCCTGGAAACGATGATACAACAGTGAGCAACCCTGGCACCTAGATCTTGGTTTCTGAATACAATTCTTCATTAAGAGGAAGCAGGGCTCCTTGGTAAAGAGACTGAAGCCATGGCCAGGGCAGGGAAAATAGAAGATGATCCTGGGTTATCTTGTTGAACTTGATATGATTTGTGATATTTTTCAATTTCTTCCTTCACATTCTTTTCTGAAGGATTTAATTACATTCACTTTTTCTATTAAACTGCTTCCTAAATGTACAGTGAGCAAGACCATGAAGTCTCTGACAGGCATAGATCCAGAAAGTAAGATGTTCCAATATCTAGCAGTGGCTCTGGATTAGAAAGTCCTTCGTCTGCCTGTGTATCTTTCATAGTGTCCTCTTGCAGATATTAGTCTTAGTTCTTGTTTCCCGAAGTTTGATAATATTTTAATTCCATTTGGATAATTATGAAAAGTAGTGAAGTCCTCTGGTGTCTGTGCCAGCATAAGAGCCTAGTTCTTGGCCAGGGCCGGAGGCCTCTGCTCCCTAACCACACATGGCAGTGCAGACAATGGCCCATTCTCACTGGGCAGGCGCCACCACCCTGGGGAGCGAACTCTGGACTCAACCGACTTCCCTTCACTGCCTGCGCCTCACTCCACACGGGAACCGCCATAAAGAAGCCCTGGTATGTGCGGGCTGGGAGGAGGGAGAAGGGTGGACTCTAGTACCTTTTAATTAATAACTTTAAACTTTTATTAATAAAATTTAAAAAATAAATAAGCAAAAAGAAAATAGTGGTAAAACATGAGCTCTGGAGCCAGACTGCCTGAATTCAACTGCTAGCTATACTGCCTTACTAAGTAGGAGATTTCTCCAGGCTGTTTTCTCATCTATGAAATGGGTATATTATTAAATCCTACTTGTAGGGTAAGGTTTTTGTGAAAATTAATGAGTTTAAATAAACATAAAATCCTTAGCACACTGCCAGACATATAGAAAATGATAAATAAATCTTAAATGTTAAAGCTATAAATGTTTATATTAGTCAATTAAATAAATACTTTACCTGTGTTTAAATGAGTACATTAAGATCTTACATATAAAACCTCCTGCCCTGTTAAGTACTGTATGTATTTGGCCGGGCACGGTGGCTCACACCTGTAATCCTAGCACTCTGGGAAGCTGAGGCGGGAGGATCGCTCAAGGTCAGGAGTTCGAAACCAGCCTGAGAAACAGCGAGACCCCATCTCTACTAAAGATAGAAAGAAATTTATTGGCCAGCCGAAAAAAAAATATATACAAAAAATTAGCCGAGCATGGTGGCGCATGCCTGTAGTCCCAGCTACTCGGGAGACTGAGGCAGAAGGATTGCTTGAGCCCAGGAGTTTGAGGTTGTTGTGAGCTAGGCTGACGCCACGGCACTCTAGCCCAGGCAACAGAATAAGACTCTGTCTCAAAAAAAAAAAAAAAAAAAAAAGTACTGTATGTATTTAAAAGTAAGAACAAATGTATCAAAACATTTTTTTGAAAGCTCTTACTTTTACTGAATGACTGCCTATATTATGAGATTGCAGTGCCTATTCTCTGGGTTTAGCAGAAAGTCCAAGTTATTTTTCCCCCAAACCAGTATTTTTCTTTGTCAATTAGAACATGCTATATATATATTGAGGAGATGTGTACCTGACAGTTTGTGGCCAGCACTTTGTATCTTACTGAGTCACTGATGATTTGTCTATGGCTATTTCTTTTCTGTAAAGAAATAAACAATCACCATAGCAATGCTGTCAATTATCGATGATGCAAATGAGACACATCTCTGTAAATCTACTTAAAAATAAAATAGCTTTTCTTTTAATATTGCCATTTGGGATCAAGTACTCATCCTAGTTTGCTTTCTTTTTTTCCCTGCCTTTAGTTTTATCTGCTTTTCTTTGTCAGAACATAGGGCCCATAGAAAAAAAGTGTGGCGCTGGTGTTTAAGACAGTTTGGTTCCCTGGATTGTGTTATCCCCATGTTTTATTTGAAGAAACTGAGGCTCCAAGATGTGTTTACTATGCTGTAGTCTAGTTGACCAAAAAGACAGCCACACAGAAACAAAGTACCCCTGTCCTAACAGCATCACCCACCTCCAAAGCCCAGATACCCAAAAGGCCACCATGTGGCTCTGCAGCCACATTTAAATCAGTTTCTCTATATGTGAAGTATAATTCCTCCCCCACTTAGATCACAGGAGTAACTTGAGGCCTTGCCTGAGCAATTGCTGTGTGTGCAGGGACAGTACTGGGTGGTGCCGTCAAGGTGTGAACTATGGGCGTGGTTCTGGAGATGGCCATGCCTGAGATGAAGGTGGGAAAGACATTCTCAGGGAGAGGGCTCACCTGTCCCGTTCCAAGAAGCCCTCTTCTCTTCTACATAGGATACTGGTTTCTATCTCTGTTAACATCTGTAGATATACATATCTATCTGCCAATATGTATAATTAGTGGAAAACATAGGTTGCCAAAAACCACATTCATTTAGTATGAAGGATAAACAGCCATTACAAAAGTTGTCTATTCATTGGTTTTGGAAAGTTATCCATCTGTATGCATAAAATTAAGTCAAGGATTTGGAATTTACAGCAGCATGGCAGAGTCTACAGGAAGCCAAAAAAGACCATGGTTGCTGTTGAAGGTTTGCAGCCTTAAAAATGTGCAAAGTGACAGGAGACAGGGAGCCATTTTTGCAACTGGATTTGTAGCATCAATTATTCACCATCTGTTTATTGAGAGCCTGGCATGTGCCCAGCACTGGGGATGGCTCCTGCATTAGAAAGCACCCAGAGTAGCTGGAGAGAGAAAACCAATGCACAAAAAACAGTTTCAGAACATTTAGTGCCTTCCTGACTAGAAGTTCAAAAGGAAGTTAAAAACAAAAGACACACACAGAGAAATGAGGGTAGGCCATAGTGGACAGAGAGTAGATTTCCGAAAGCCTTTATAGGGTTCATATTTTGCTTTTCCTTAAAATAACAGAATCAGTCATATGTCTAGCTTGCTAGTGCTGCAGCTGCAGAAGCAGCCAGTTTGTTGCTGAACATGGTCCCACAGGGCACCATAACTCTCGGCATCTCACGCAGGCGGTTTCCAGCCAGGTGTGTATGAGGTGTTGGGTTGCTTATTTGCTCTGAGCTCTGGAACCATCCTCCAGCTGACAGCTGCTTTGTTGAAACTGCTGTTAATGCTAAAGAGGGGGAGAAAAGAGGGAAGGGCATTGTGAGGTGTCCTGCCTGTGCACGTTGGGGACATGGAGTGGTTTCTTCGGAGGAGCCAGGCTGTCATTTCCTGATGTGCTATTAAAAATTATTATAGTAAGATACTTCCAGTTCAGAATCAGAACCAGATGCTAATATTATTCCTACAAATCATAACCAACCTTTATCAAGCACTTGTGTGCCCACAGTGACTGTGCTAAGTACTTTTCATATATTTTCTGTAATCTTTACAATAACAGCATAAAGAAAGTACTACGAGTATCCCCATTTTGCAGATGAGGAAACTGAGATTTATAAAGTTTAGAAATTTGGCATAAATTATACAACTGTCAGGTAGAACTATATGAAATTGTGTTTTGGGGTGTCAAAAAACAGTTATCAGTTTCATGTGGGCAATCTGACAATTTCTGACGGAAACTTTGCTGTCAGCTAATTCTTAAGTTTGTGTGTTTACTAAGTTATATTGAAGTAAAACTCTTTACAGGTGGGCTAACTTCTAATAAGATTTCACCAGATGAAAAAACTAACCTTTTCCAAAGTTAAAAAAATTTTTTTGCACTATCAGCAAAATAGGATGGTCCTTGACATTAAAAGTGTGAGGTACGGAACACTAAGGTTTATGATGTCATTGCTGAAGCATCAGGGTTCACCCTTGTGGATTCCGTGATGTAATGTGTTGGTTTATTTTTGACTGCTTGAGTGTTTTCAAAGCAGAGTAAGCTGCGAAGCTTACACAGTGGCATTGGAGGTATATTAAATGACTGCTTAGCCAAGGCGTAATGGGCTTTAAGAAATGAATGTGCTGCCGTGTCTGGTAATTTCCAGCCCTCATTTGTCATTAGACCAGTGACACTGTAAACAAACATCTTACCAATGAATGAGTGCTCCCCATGCCCAATGCATAATTCCCATACTTAAAACAAAAAAGTAATTGTTGAAACAAAATGGTCAGTACGCCAAATATATTACTGTTCTTCTTTAGCAATTAGAATCTGTAAAATCAATGAAATTAGAATAAAGAAGAAGATTCCTGTCTCGGTTACATTCACAGACAAGTATCAGACCTCTGGAAATTAAGCTCAGGCCACTAGTGTTTGTTGACTGCCTCCTCTGTGTGCAGCCAGGTGAGAGGCTCTCTACCTCTCATGTATGATTATACATGCTTAAGTATGCCCCCTTGATGCCTCAGTTTCCTCATTTATAAAATGAATAAAGACAGCCCTATTTCCAAGGGATTTCATTTGTATGGCAGCTTAAAATTTTTCAGAGAAACATGGATGCCATTTAAATTATTAATAAATCAAATTGTTCAGTAACAGTAACCAGCTCACTTGATTTCTGCATATTTACAATTTTAGTAGTTTGATTGTTTAACAGATCCTTATATCTTACTTCCAAGCACCATTTTAAACACTTTACATAAAAGGCTATTATGTAGATACTGTTAATATCCCCATTTACCAGAGGAGGAAACTGAGACCCAGAAAGTTTACATAACAGGCCCACGGCCACAAGATTCTGACAATAAGTAGCGAAGCCAGGTTTGAACCCTGCAGTCTGGTTGATACCCTTCATGAGTGCCTGTGATAACCCTGCAGTCTGGTCTGTCCCGGGCACAGGCAAGTGTCTGTTTTCACTGGGGAAGTCTGTGTTGGATGGGTTCTCTTTTGTGTCCCTAAATGTGATGCATTTTGCACTTACTTCCTGAGGAAATTAATTGCTATTGCCTATGGGTTTAATGGCATTTTCATCCAAGTTGTAGGGAAATTCAAAAGCAGAAGGAGAGACTTTTCCAGGAGATATCTCTGTTTCTGTTATGGAGCAACCACCAGTTACAGTTTCCCCATCCCCCAGCACACACACACAGACACACACACACTCAGCAGAGGAGGGCCCTGCAGGCTGAGTTCCTGCCTGACAAGGCTGGAAGTGGGAGCAGAGCAGCCCCTCCCACTGGTTGTTGATACCACTTCCTTATCAGCATTCTACTTTCCCTCTTCCTTTTACTTTTATAAACCCATTCATCCAAGCAGTAAGACAGAAATAGTAGGATCCACCGTACTCTCTGAAAGAATTGGGTAAGTTTTGTAACACCACCCCCTCCACCACCATCAAAACAAACAAGCAAACCAGCAAACCTCTTGGTTTGATTTTTCAACAAACCTCAGCCATCCATTTTCCAACCATATCTTTGAATGATGATCACTCTACATAGGAATTTCATACATTTTAAAAACGGGTTTAAAGGCCTTTTTAAAATAAATCCCTCCTCCCTCTTTGCCTTTTCTCCCTCTGTCTCCTTCCTCCCTCCCTCCTCCCATGTGTGCATGTGTGTATATGTATGGATTTTAAATGTACCCTTTGGAGAAAGCACATGTTAGATTCTGTCAGTGGCACATTTCCTTGATGGGTATTTTATCATTGACATGTTTTTTTTTAACCTTCCATAGATATGTATCTGCCCCCAAATAGCATTTAATGAAGAGATCTTTGAAATAAATCTCTGAAAACAAAAACTACTTTATTCATCATCTGCATGGAGAGCAGCCAGGGAAGCTCATCTGTGAAATGCATAATTAGAAACCAGAGGACTGTGTTTGTGCATTTGCCTGAGAGTGGGGAGATATCGATGGTGTTAATAAAATCCTGATTTTCAGTTCCTTCTTCTCTGATCAGAATAAGAATTAGGTTACTCAGAAACTAAATGACAAGAGGCAGCATAGGGAAGAAAAATAGATTATTTTTATTATTGTAATATCCTTCTCCCATGTTCTTTTTCATATAAAAACATGGTGCTAGAGGCCTTTAGGAATAACTATATATAAAGAGAAAACAGAATTATGTGGGGAAAATAAAAATTTACTTTTCTGCACACTAAAAATAAAAATCTTCTGTATTTGTATTTTTTATTTTAAAACATTTAATTGACAAATAAAAATGGTAGATATTCAACGTGTACAATGTGATGATTTGATATATGCATACATTGTGTAAATGATTACCACAATCAAATTAATTAACACATCCATCACCACTCAGTTAACATTTTTGTCTTCGTGAGAGTGTGTGGTGAGAGTGCTTAAAATTGCTCTTTTATCAAATTTCAAGTAAACAATACAATACTTTTAATATTAACTATAGTCACCATACTGTATATTAGATCCCCAGAACCTATTCATCTTATAACTAAAAGTTTGTATGCTTTGATCAACATTTCTCTATTTCTATCCACCCCCAACCAACCTATTTTCTATTCCTGTTCAATTTTTTTAAGATTCCACATATAATCATGCAGTATTTGTCTGTCTGTGTCTGGCTTATTTCACTTAGCATAATGTCCTCTAGGTTCATCCATGTTGTCACAAATGGCAGGATTTCCTTCTTTTTTATGGCTGAATAACATTCCATTGTATATATACACTATATTTTCATTATCCATTCCTCCATTGATGACACTTAGGTTATTTCTACATCTTAGCTATTGTGAATAATGCTGCAATGATGCAATGAACAGGGAGGTGCAGATGTCTCTTCTAGGTACTGATATCATTTCCTTTAGATATATACCCAGCAGAGGAACTGCTGGATCACATGGTAGTTACATTTTTAACTTTTTGAGGAACCTCCACACTATTTTCCATAATGTATGTACCAATTTAAGTTCTCACCAACAGTGTACAAGTGTTCCCTTTTCTCCACACCCTGGCCAATACTTGTTATCTCTTTCTTGTCTTTCTGGTAACAGCCATCTTAACAGGTGTGAAGTGATATCTCATATGGCTTTGATTTGCATTTCCTTGATCTTTAGTGAAGTAGAGCACCTTTTTATGTACCTATTGACCATTTGTAAAAGATCTTTTCTTTGGAAAAATATCTATGCAGGTCCTTGGCCCATTTTTTAATTGAGTAATTTGTTTTTATTTATTTGCTTGTTTGCTATTGAGTTGTGTGAATTTCTTGTAGAATTTGTATATTAACTCCTTATCAGATATATATAGCTTGCAAATATATTCTACCAATCCATAGGTTGCCTTTTTGTTTTGTTGGTTATTTCCTTTGCTGTGCAGAACCTTTTTAGTTTGATGTAGTCTTACTTATTTCTTTTTGCTTTTGTAACCTGTGCTTTTGATGTTATCTACAAAATCTCATCACCAAGACCAATGTTAAGAAGCTTTCTTCAAGGAGGTTTATGGTTTTAGATCTTACATTTAAGTCTTTAATCCACTTTGAGTTGATTTTTGCATACGATGTAAGACAGAGTTTATTCTTTGCATGTGGATACTCAGTTGTCCCAATATTTATTGAAGAGACTACCCTTTCTTCATTGTGTATTCTTGGCACCCTTGTCAAATATTAGTTGACCATGTATGCATGGCTTTATTTCTGGGCTCTCTATTCTGTTCCATTAGTCTATATGTTGTCTATTTTTATGCCAGTGCCATACTATTTTGATTACTATAGCTTTGTCAGGTATTATGATTTGAAATCACATAGTGTGATGACTCCAGCTTTATTCTTTTTGTTCTAGAATACTTTGGCTATTTGTGTTCTTTCATGATTTCTTGCAAATTTTAGGATTTTTTTTTTTTTCTGTGAAAAATACCATTGGGATTTTGACAGGGATTGCATTGAATCTGGAAATCACTTTGGGTAGTATGGACATTTTAACAATATTAATTCTTTGAATTCATAAACACAGGATATCTTTCTATTTATTTGTGTCTTCTTCAATTTTCTTAATCAATGTCTTGAAGTTCCAATGTACAGATCTTTCACCTCTGTGGTTAAATTTACTCCTAAGTATTCTTTTTGATGCTATTGTAAATGGAATTTTTTTCTTGATTTTTTTAGGATAGTTCATTGTTAATGTATAGAAATGTATGTTGATTTTTTATCCTGCAGCTTTACTGAATTTGTTTATTGGTTCTAACAGTTTTTTGGTATAGTCCTTTGGATTTTCTATATATAAGATCATATCATCTGCTAACAGAGACAATTTAACTTTCTTTCCAATTTGGTTGCCTTTTCTTTCTTTTTCTTGCCTAATTGCTCTGGGTAAAGCCTCTAAGACCATGTTGAATAAAAGTGGCAAGAGTGGACACCTTAATCTTGTTCGTAATCTTAGAGGAAGAGCTTTTGCTTTTCACTGTTGATTGTGATGCTAGCTGTGGTCTTGTTATATATGGCATTTATCATCTTGAGATATATTCCTTTTATACCTAATTTGTTGAGTGTTTTTATCATAAAAGGATATTGAATTTTGTCTGATGCTTCTTCTGCATTTTTTGAGATGATCATATGATTTTTATCTTTCATTCTGTTAATGTGGTGTATCACATTTATCAATTTGTGTATGTTGACCTATCCTTACATCCCAGGGAAAAATCCTATTTAATCATGATGTATGATCCTTTCAATGTGCTGTTGGATTCTTGTTGCTAGTATTTTGTTGAGGACTTTTGTCCTCATCATCCCATGTATCCCATGTTCATCAGGGATATTAACTTATAATTTTCTTTTTTTTTTTGTAGTGTCCTTATCTAACTTTGGAATAAAGTAAAGCTGATTTCATAAAATGAGTTTGGTAATGTTCGTTCCTCTTCAGTTTTTTGGAAGACTTTGAGAAAGATTGGTGTTAATTCTTCTTTAAGTTCTTGGTAGCCACATTTCTGTTTTAAAGACTATTGATACTTAGGATTGGCTTTTAGTGTATTAAAGTCCTTGTAATTCCAATATGACTAAGCCATAATTTTGGAAGTTTTGTTTTATTCTCTACAGACTACCAAGGTTGAGGAATGGGATTAATCAAAATATGTGGCTAATTGGGAGATATATGACTTGATTATATGACTCATCTTCAAATGACTGCTAAATAGAAGAAAATGCTTTCACTATAAAAACTATATTAAATTAGTATTTAATCAGTACATTAATATCTGAGAACACTTAAAGATGTATTCCAATGGAAAGAGTAGGTTAATGTCCCATCACCTACATGGTAGCTCTTTGACCTTTGTTAATTCATTTAACCTTTTGGGGCCTAACTTTATTCATCTATAAAATGAGAATGCAATGATTCCTAATTCACAATGATTGTACTGAATAATATATAAACCAGTAAATGTCAAAATGTCTTACTCTGCGTGTAAGATTATTTTTTATTTTCTTGCTATTGTAGAAGTGTTAGAGTTATGGTGAATAGAATTTCAGATTAATAGAATTATGACAATAGGATTTTTTAAATTGATATTTTAGGTTAGTGAGGAAAAGGTAGGATCATAAGCTAATAGATTTCTATAAATGGAATACTGTTTTTAAAAATACAAGGTTTGCACATATTTGATTTGATTTAGAAAATCTGTATTGCTCAACCCATAATTACAAGTTTTTATTCATGTTGTTCCAGAACCTTCTTTTCCACCACAACATATTCCATGCTATGTTTCTGGCAAAGAAGATTTCAAGACTAATTTGGAGTCATGGGTTTTCTTACTTACATATTCACAAAGCCCATTGTATTTTAAAGATTCTGAGAAGTCGTAAGCAAGAAACCTGAAACTACCATTTCCCAAACTTAACCATGAAAAACCCTTTTAAAGAGAGCATCTGTTAACATTCTTTGGGTCTAATGTCCCGTACTGCCTCGAGTTCATGAGCTCTGGAGGTGGACTGCTGTGCTCAAATCTCCTTGTGTGACCTTGGGATAATTACTTAACTCTGAGTCTTAGTATTCTCATTTGTAAAAAGAGGACAGTTACATTTATTTCATAGGGCTGTTAAATGAGATAATATGTTTTTGATATGTGTTATTAAATGGGATATTATATGTGAATTATGAGATAACATTTTAAGACATGTAAAACCCTGATTTTGGTGGAGGGGAGGGCAGACTAGAAGCATTTGGGCGCCAGTGGTCCTCTTTGGCCTTTTATTTCCCAGTGAAGAGGATAGCTGGTTTTCCCCTTACTGTGAAGCATGGGCCTCAATTACTCCCTGGACAGCCTTGTTTCCTCCCACTGTTGGTACTGGAACTTAGGGTCACCTATTCAGATGTGTATATGTCCAGGCATGGGATGCATACAACTAAGGGGCCCAGTGTGAGGGGCATGGGGAAGCACTAGGAGTCGTGAGCAGTCAGGCATTGCCAAGCCCCTTCTCCACGAGACCACTGCTGTGGCATCTTGGAAGTCCAAGCCCAGTGCTGCCACTTCTACTTTTGAAAAGATAAGTTAGAAATCTAGACAATGTTAAAACTTTCCTAATTTTCAAATATAGACAAATTGTTAAGATTAAAACATAAAGCAACACTCTGGCCCATGAGTTGTCAATTTTACAACATCTACATTAAAAAGCAAAGTCGTTGGCACCTCTGCTAATGAGATGGTGGGTGCTACCTTCTTTCTCCCATGCCATCTTGCCCACCTTTTAGCTTTACTCTGACATCTGCCCTTTCGCCTTGCTAAGAAGAAAGAAAACTCGTGTCTTCTGTTCAACTAGTGGATTCCACTGGCTGTGCCTGCCAGATCTCTCTTCACATCACAGACTCTTTCCTCTGAGTACTTCCTGCCCAGTGATCACCATGTATTTCATTGCCCACTAGGTCCTTTCATGTGCAATTATTTTGTTGTTTTTTTTTTTACTTTGTCACCCTGGCTAAAGTACAGTGGCATCATCATAGCTCACTTTAACCTCAAACTCCTGGGCTCAAGTGATCCTCTTGCCTCAGCCTCCCGAATAGCTGGGACTACAAGCATACACTACCACACTTGGCTAATTTTTCTATTTTTAGTAGAAATGGGGTCTCGCTCTTGCTCAGGCTGGTCTCAAACTCCTGACCTCAAAGGCTCCTCCTGCCTCGGCCTCCCAGGGTGCTAGGATTACAGGCGTGAGCCACAGAGCCCAGCCTCACATGCAGTTCCCTCTGGGGATCCTACTGCCTAATGCTGTAATCCCTGGGCAACCTAGTAGGGCCCTCAGGGTTACTAGGTCAGGTCTCTCGGAGCGGGGTCTTTCTACATCCTAAGGCCACGCCTGCCTGCCTCTTTCTCTAGGCTTTTCCTTATATTCACACCATTTACGTGGCGATCAGCTCCTCGGGGGACCATTTTCCAGGAATAATACTCTATCAGGTGGAGCCTTTCTTGATGGTATCTCCGACAGTTTTAGGTTAGTCTTTACCGTGTTGGTCCTGTAGATGTCCACAGAAAACTGGCCCTCCCCGTCAGATCTCCGCTGTGATTGGTATGTTTCTAAGCTTCCTGATGAGCCGCATCTTATTTGTCTTTAGAACCGTGTGCATGTCGCAGAGCTCACTATGTAGCAAAGGGTGGTAAGGAGCCCAGGAGTGGAGCCAGCTGCTCGGTTCCCCTGCCCCACCCCAGCTCTGCTGCTTCCTGACTAATCCTGGGCAAGTTTCTCATCCGCAGTCTCCTCATCTGTAACTAGAGGATGGTGTTAAGATTGACGGGAAGTGCTAGGACAGCATGTGGCACATAGTAAGAGATCCATAAATATTGACTGTTATTAGTAGTAGGATTAGTATTCGTATGGCAGGGGCCTCTGCTTATCAGAGGACTGAGCTCAGAAAACTGGTTTGTCTTTGGCAGTAATCTTCCCTTAAACAATATAAGAACCATCTTTTATTTTCAAAACAGCAAAAACCCTGTAGCTTCGCTTGCAGGTGTTGTGTTTTCAGAGCCTGCGGCGTGCGGGCTGAGTGCAGCCCCCTTTGCAGGCGTGCTGGGCTGCAGCAGTCGCACTGCGGCGACTCCTAAGTGCGAGAGGGGCACTTTGGAACCTGCTGTATCTGGGCAGGCCGGTGGTGTCCTGTTAACAGTCTGGTTGCTGAGGTTGGATACACATGATCAGCAAAGTGTTTTATGAAAATAGATGCTAAATATATAACCTTTTGGTAAATAGCTTCCAGGTAGATATTTTATTTTTCTCCATTTTATGGATAAATATGTATCAACTAGCTTTTTGTACATAGATGCAGAATACATTTAAAAAATTGAATATTCCATACATATAAATGAGCTGCTATATTGTAGTGATTACAAGCACAAACTTTGATGCCAAGCAGACAGAGTTCCCATCCCAGCTCCACCCTGAGCAACTATGTGACTTTAAGAAATCACTTAACTGCAAGTTTCAGTTTCTCCATCTACAAATTGGGAAACCAATAATAGTACTTACCTCCTAAGGTTGTTTTTGAAGATTATATGTCAAAATGTATGTAAGGTCCTCTGCTCAGTACCTGGCACCCCGTCAGTGCTCAGCACATGTTAGGTAATCTATTTAAAGGTGATGGTGCTCCTGACCTGAATCTCAGTGTGAGCAAATGTGACAGTGAAGAATGATGCCTGGGTGGCCAGTGGCCTCTTACAGAGTGAGATGAACACACCACACTAGGCTAGAGCAGTGGTTCCCCAGGCCCTGTGTGCCTCGGAGTTCTGTTTGGAGATGCAGAAGAGATTGAAACCAGACAATGTCCCTAGAGATTTAGATCCAGTTGGTTAGGGGCACAGGCACCTAGACAGCTTGGTTGAGAGCCTCTGGTCTGAGCACAATGATCCACAGTTATTGAGGTCATAGCTACAGACTGTACATTGGCACTTGGCATGTGGCATTCAGAGATCCACTCCTACCTCAGAGAAAAATATTTCCAGCATATAATCTGATATGGATTTTGATAGATGGGACTAATGCACTATTCACGTTCATGTTTTGCCTTTAAACCCCATGTATATAGTACTCATCCCATTAGATTTTATATTAGTCCATGAAAGTATAACTCTGTAAACTGTACTGACCGGGTCAGCACTTTGATTTTTTGAGGAGAAAAAAATAAGATTTTGTTTTACTTTTCCAAATAGCATATCATGTCATGTTATAAACATTTCTAGACATTTCTCTTTCACTAAAATTTAAGCTCCTGTTGAATAATATCTGTGTCTTATTTGTTTTAATTAACAGCTAACTTACTGCTTTGTACATTGTAAGCATGGAATGAAATTCCTAGAGAATTGGATTAGCCATGAGAAATTACTAGCCAGTCATGAAGATTAGCTGTGGAAATGTATTCTGATGTCATTAAATTATCCATTTAATCCATGTTTTTTTTTTTCAAAAAAGTGTAGATCTAAGAGAGCAAGTATAAATGCAACATTGTACATGACAGTGAATCCAGACTTCTGTTTACTGAAACTGGGAATAGATAAGGGAATTCTTTAGTATCGATGCTATTGAGATTTGGATAAGAAAACCCTACCCTGTCATCTTTTTTGACAAAATTATAAATTAATTTCCTGGACTTGGGGAGAAGAATACCATACTTAAATAAAATTTAGATACCACAAAGTAACACTGAAGGACCCAAGCCCAAATAGCAGCAGGAAGGAGGGAAAACCTAACCACGGAGTGATCTTAGACTAAGTGGTCAGTTTTTTTGTATTCAAGAGTTGATTGAATATGACAAGAAATCTTACGTTATCTCTACAAGTTACATCAACTTCTCTGAGCAGCCGCTCCATTAGACTGTGCGGGGAAGACCACAATAGCACAGATGTGACTTCTGTTCCCACGAGGTTTGCTCATGGCCTCGACTCCTCATCATGGTCAACCAGGTGCCTGCTGGCCGTGCTCACGTGGATGACCTGTTGTGTTCCAAATTCAACGTGCCAAGCATGATTCATCAATGTCATCACATGTGGAGCCTGATGGAATCTCAGATATCATCTACTAGGATGGAATATCGTTGCTGGATCCATTTTTTTCTTGCCCCAAGGACCCTCCCCTCCCTCCCACTCCTGACATTTATATGGTGGTCATCAGGCTCACATAGCCCTCTTTTACACACAGCCCCACGGGTCATGATTGCTCTTTGGATTCCTATAGTACTACATTTGTACTTCATTCCTTAAATTAGTTTTTACCAATGTTTAAATTAAATATTTATTAATAAATTAACTTAGCACATAATTGCCCCCCAGCAGTTTGTAAATTTCTTATGAAAAAGCATATCTTACTAATCTTAGTGCTTCTCGTGTACCCTTCATGTTCCTTTGTACATAGTGTTCAATAAATATTTGTTGAATGAATGAAAGAGAAAAAAAGACTAAATTGGCTTGATGCCAAAGTTTTGCAGGTAATACATTTTCTAGACATTCATGTTCTAATATCTTTGCTCTAGCCTTTTTAAATGTGCCATTTTTGCCTCGATTGCCTCAACTCTTTAAGAGATCCAGCCTCTACTATCACTTGTAATATTTTAAATCTATTGAAAACAATGGTGCAATCTAGCAGTGGAAAAGTTGCCAACCTGCCAGGCCTAAAATAGACTGAGCCTCCACACCAGACTCTTTCTTTGTTTTTTGGACTTATGTAGTGCCTTTGCTGGAGAGCATTTACCAGTCACCTGAAGGGATCCTGTATTTCAAGCACCCATAGTCAATAGCCAGTAAGGATGGGCAAAGAGAGCAGACACTGTCTCTGACGTGTCGTGCTTTGTGTCTTCCTGCACTTCCCCTCAGCAAGGACATGTTCATATGAATTCACAACATGGCCAGTACTCCTTGCTTGCCACCAGGCCCCAAGTGAGAGGAGCCTAGAAAGGAAGATGTAGGGGTAGGTACACAGGCCTCATGAAGGTGACAGCTGATAGCTCGAGGGACCATCCGTCATGCTGGCCCGCACAGCTGCTGCTCATGCCCAGCCTCTTTAGGCCATCAGCAGATCAGCAGCTCTCCCTAACCCTCTGCCTCAGCTCCCAAATCCTCCACCTGGTCCTTTCCTTCCTCCTGTCTCTGCTCTCTGCCATTTCTCCTTGTCACAATCCAAGACAGAGTGAGCCAACCAAACCCTGTTGAGCCCCACCGTGGTTCTGGTTCGTCAGCAGCACACACAGCACGTGAGGAGGGCGCACAGCACAGACGGAACCACCCAATAGGAGCGACTAACAAGTGCACCCACTCTGCGCAAGTCTGAGGTGTTACAGCTCACTCTGAAGCCGCTTCTCTTGGAGGTTTCGCCCCTATCGCACCTCCATGCAGGAACTGCGCTTCCTGCCCCCCCAGCCTCCACCAGCACCTTTCAGCAGAGGTGCTCCTTTGTGCTCAGCATCATAGTTACCTTCACAATTCAGGGACAGGGTGATACAGGTAAGAGGATGGACGCAGCAGAGAAAAGCTAGAGAAAAATATTGCAGACACAACCCTCCAACTGAAATGACGAGCCAGAATTCATCTTTTTATGCCCACCCTATTCAACCTCCCTCTCCAAAAAATAACTAAATAAAAGAAATTCAGACCCTTGGAAAACTCTGCCTAGAAGAAATTACCTCCTGTCTGGTTTGTGGAATTCAGGCTCTTCACACTTTCCGTGGGAACAAAGGCTGTCTGCATTTCACCCGTCAAGGGGTAACGGGAGCGCTGCAAACCACTGAATCCTCAGGTTGTCTGGGGAGGAGGTTATTGAAAAATAGCCTATAGAAAATGTTTGATTCCATTTTATTCAGGCTCAAGCTATATTTCCTATGACATTGCAGGGCAGGGGAGAAGCCATGGGGACGGGAGGACAGTGGAAGAATCTCGTGCTGATGAAAGGAAGGGGCTCTGTTTCCTGGCTTGGTGCTATTTATCAAGTGCAATTCGTGATGGCCCCATGGGGTAGCAGGTGGCCAGACACATGGCGACTAAATCCCTGGCTGAAGTCCCATGGAAGGAGTGGTTGCCATGTGGCAGGTATAAGTGACAGGCCCCTCTGGTCCTGTCCCATCAGTCTAGAAGACTCTATCCCTCTTGACCCAGTCCTTCCACGTCCCTTGCCTGGCTGGACTCTCTTCTAACACCACTGCATTTTAATTGAGAATGAAATAGAAAGAAATGTGAGGGCTCATAGGTCTGGTGTCTTTCTTTGCAGGAATGGGCGTCTTCAGTGTAGAATGTAGTACTTGGAGAGTGTTTCTTTGAGAATTATAAGAGAAGGAGGTATAGTTGGTCCCTTTGAAGTTTCCCTAAATGAGCAGAGGATTTGTGCTTGAAGCAACTTTATTATTCCCTGAGTGACTCATAAACACCCTTTTTTCATTTCTTTGTTTAGATATTTTTTTAATTTCAGCATATTGTGGGGATACAAATGTTAAGGTTACATATATTGCCCTTGCCCCCCTCAAGTCAGAGCTTCAAGCATGTCCATCCCCCAGATGGTGCACATTGTACTCATTATGTATATATATACCCATCCCCTCCCCCCTCCCACCTGCCCGACACCCGATAAATGTTATTCCTATATGTCCACTTAGGTGTTGATCAGTGAAACCAATTTGCTGGTGAGTACATGTGGTGCTTATTTTTCCATTCTTGGGATGCTTCACTTAGTAGAATGGGTTCTAGCTCTATCCAGGAAAATACAAGAGGTGGCTATATCACTGTTGTTTCTTATAGCTGATAGTACTCTTTGTTTAGATTTTTGTTGAGAATTGGTTTTCCTGGATTTTATTTCCATTGTTTATTAGAATCTGGTGTAATAACTAGGATAGCGACCACAGGCTCTTCTTGGCAACTCTTCGTTCTTGCCTTGTTGTATCAGTCAAGTCTAGGTAGGGACAGAAGCCATGCCAGTGTTTGTTTGTTTGTTTGTTTTTAATACAGAGAATTAAATCTAAAGACGTGTTAGCCTTCGGGGGAAGTAAGTGAAAAGTGGAAAGGAGAACATGAAGGCGTTATGGAGGCAGCAACTGCAGAAAGCAGCTCCCCATCCCCACCCCCACCCCGCAGCTTAGGGAACAAAGGAAGAGGTTGGAATTAATGAAACTTAAAAGCTTGGTGGAGGGCTCTCTGGGAGCTAAGGCCCAGACCTCTGAAGAGGAAGAAGAGCAGGTGTCTCTGAGCTCAGGGGAGGGACGGGGGACTGGGACCCACCTCCAAGGAGGTGGGGCCAGCAGCTGTGCTGGCTGTCTGGGGAGCTGTAAGATGAGGCTGGTTCTGCAGATGCTGAAAAACTGCAGAGTGAATTCAGCTGCTGCTACTGGTCAAACTGATATTGGCAGCAGGTATTAATAGAAGCAGTGTTGCTGGGGCCCCTGGCAAGAACAGGAAGGGAGGAGCCAGCCCTTCTTTCTCATCTGGCCTGCAGCCTCCCTCTAGGGCCAGTTGGCAGAACCTGGCCTGGAGCCCCTGACCAAGCAGAAGTGCGGTTTGCAGAGCCCAGCCTCACAGGGCATAGTGCGGGAAGGTGGCTTTGGAGCTGAGAGGCAGCAATGTAATAACTGCGTTAGCCTAGAGCAAGTCCGAAAGTCCCTTCTGTCTTGTAATTCTGAACCATGAGCATCTTCTTCATGTTTCTTCCTGTCCAGCTCTGTGCTTCTCCCTTCAGTTCTTCAGAAAAGAAGTCTAAAAGACCCTCAGCATTTCCAAGTTTCCATTTTATAATCCCTTCATTCCTTCTGCTGAACGATCTATCCCTTAATCCTTTGATATAGGTACCTAAGGGGGAAATGACGTCTCAGCTGAAACTCCAATCATGTGCTCTTCCCAGTAGGTTTCTCTTCTGTCAGCATTTCTCTGGTGACCCTTATCCCTGGTCCCCACTTGCCTGGTCCACAGCCAAATCAAGGCTGGTAAAACCAGGAATCATACAGAGAGCTGCCAGGCTTTCTACTTCAAGTGCACAAACATTGCTTTTTTCCATTGTGTACAATGCGCTGTGCTTACTAGAAAGAGGGAGAAAATGTCCCTGTCCTTGATACACTTTTAATCAGGTGACACAGATATGCAGACTCTTCCCTAGATTACAGACCATAATGATAAGTGTCACAACATCAGGAGGTGAGAGAAACAGCTGGATCTGAGTTCACCTGTGGTTTGGCCACATATGAATGAGCCATAAAATAGTAAACACATGTGTATTTACTATGTGCAGCACCTATACTAATGCCTTGGACTCTCACAGCGACCCCATGAGGGAATACTAGAATGGCCTTGCTTTTGCACTTGGGGAACTAAGGGATTAAGGAACTGCCCAAGGACAAAAAAATTAGCAAGTAGCAGGGCTGAGTTTTAACCCCTTAGTGGCCTTGTAGGCTTCCTTTGAAAATGAAATGAAGTAACACTGCCTGGTTGGTATGTGGTAAGCACTGAGTGGTAGCTAATATTATTTTGTTAATCTGATGAATTTTTTTAAGAAAGCTTATGAAACAAAGAGAAAGGAGTAGTTAATCCTGCCTTACCTTGTATGGGGTTTTGTAATTTATAAAGGTTTTTAATATATGTTTTCCCACTTAAATTTTGTAATAATTCGATGGGTAAGGATATCAGTCCTATTTTACAAAGGAGGCTACTGAGGCTAACATAGGAGTAGAGGGGTCCTAAGAGGCAGGAGAGGCGTCACAGTCGTGGATTCAGGGAGGTCTTCGGGAGGAGCGGATGTACCGTGACTGATGGATGAACAGGAGATTCGGGAGTCACACGTGCCTGTGCTCAGACCCCGCTTCTGCTCCCCCTCATTAACCGTGCGCCCCTGAGCATAGGAGCTTCTGCACTTCCCTTTCCCCAGCCACAAAAGCTGGACAACACCATCTGCTCTGCTCCTTTGTGAGTATGGGTAAGTCCAAGTTGAAAACTTTTTTGTCATATACAGGTAACCAGCATATAGGATAGATTTTGGAGAAAAGAAGAAATCCCAGAATTTGGCTTCATGGTTAATCCTATGTGCAGAGCCATTATTATTCCTTTTGCATAAGGGAAATTAATCATTGATGGGCTTGGAATGTTACCTCTTGACTAATGATTTTGCATGCTTATAGCCTCAATGACATTCTGTAGGGTTTATTTGATGAAACTCTAAAAAGCTAGTTTTCCAAATTCCAAATAGTTAAAAATTCTTAAACTAGCAAGAAGCCTAGGGTCATTTTGAGAGGCAGGAATTGTGATTTGAGTGGAAGAGAGATGTGGGGTACCCCGGAAGCCAGGAGATGAATGCCTTCACCAAATGCCCCTGCTGTGTTCTATTCTGGCCTCTGAAAGACATGATGGCTGGGATTCGGTAACCAGTAGAATCCAAAATTTGGGTTGCACTTGGTCTTTTTAGTTTGAAATTTAGGAAGGACAAACCCCACTAATAATCTTTCTGAGGTTTCTCGTGCCTAACTTGCTTAAACCCAGCATCTCTCAGATGTACTTGACAGTGGCCCAGGTTTTCCAAAGTACCCCTGGTGATACCCCATGGGACAGCTCTGATCAGGTAGTGCTGAGCACCTGCCTTTACAGATGAGGAAACCTGGGCGCAGAGAGTGGCTACGTGTACCTGGTGAGGGAGAAGCAGGCCTGGTTTTGGAACTGCTGCCCCGGGTGGTGAGCAGCTGCTCCAGAAAGTACTCAGTACTGTCCCTGCCAGGTTTGGCGTTTGACCCAATAGCTGGCCAAAAACTTGTGAATATTCACCTATGTTTTGTTATTTGAATGACTGATCTTACTGAGACTTTTACTTACTAGGTAGAAGGTGTGGCTGTCTCTGGGAAGAGGAGAGTAATCAGGTTTGCAAAATGAGTCTGCTTCTGCTCCTTGCACACACATGACACATTTTGCACTTATCATATCTCAGGCTGCCCTTCCCCTCTGGTCTCTGCGCTCTCGGGAAGCAGGGAGGAAGTCTCAGTGGGGGCAGCAGCCGTCACAGGCCAGACACATAGCAGGCACCTGATGTTGTGTTCTCTGGCTCCAGTGCTGCGGAAGTTCTTCTGCAGGCTACTGCCTGAGCTCAGGGCTGGGTGTTTCTCCATCAGAACCCCGTGTTCACCCTCCTCTTACTTCTAAGTATGGCATCACATTGGCCCTCTGTGAACTTTGGTATAGACTTTATCGGACTCACTTGAATTTGGTACAAAAGAAGTAACACTCCACATTTCTCCCTAATGTGGGGAAGTTGAACCTATTGTCTTTTTTGTTGAGAGAGACTTTAATATTAACAGCTGGAATTTTATTTTAAATATAGAAAAAGCAATTATTTACAAAATGCAAATGCAATTACTGTATCCAGTATTTCCCTCTGTTACATAATTTCTCTATATAATGACTAAACATAGATATTCTTTTTCTCTTTAATTTTCTTTTTAAATAATAATTTGATATTTGGGAAAGTATAGTGTGTTTAAATTACATAGCATAATAACACGGTACCTGAGAAGCTCCCACGCAGCCTGTGATGACGCCACCAGCCCTTGCGTCTACTTGTGTTGTCCTCCCATCCCGTCCCCATCCTCAGCCCATCCTTCCGCTGAGCAGCCAGCATGTTTTCTCTTAAAAATGTAGGTGTTCATTTTTAGCTTTTCTGTTCCCTCTCTACTTCTACCCTATGATTGAGAATTGACATTAGGCTATTTTCTAGAGATATCAAATCAATAAATGTGTTCAGAAATAATTAACTTAGCCTAACCCTCTTTCCTTGAGTATTTCTGTCACCAAATGGGATTGAGAACAAAGCTTCGGACAGGCAGGGTGAATGTCTGCCTACTGCTGGGGGCGGGCTCGGGTCACTGCAGAGAAACAACTGAAACAATGTTAATTTTTTGCCACTGTGGAGGTCAGGATCAAGGGGTCTGGTCCCAAAGGACCACTAGCCATGGGTATGGGGAAGGGATAGCATGAGGAAGAGAGGAAGAAGGTCAAGTCCAAGGGGTCCACTCTATAAAAGGCCTTCCTTCTGTGGGATTCTGACGTTTGACTTTTACTCCAGTTCTGAGCAAGCCATTGGAAATCATGTGTCTTAAGTTCTTCAGGTTCACTTTGTTTTGTTCATTTTCCTCTGCACGCCAGAGTAGTCAAAAGGCCAGATCTGTATGAATTCAGGCAAATTCAAGTGACTTTCTCTAGCCCGCTCTGTTTTACCCAGTGTCACATACAGTCCCTCTCAGAACAGAGGCCTTATATAGACCGAGGTGACGTAAAATGAGGAAGAAACTGCAAGCCAGCTCTTAGAGTTTGTGCTCTAAGCAGATACCATTTTGAGGTTAAATTCAGGGTTGGGTGTTCACAGACCTAGTTTCCCATTATGTACTTTTTCACCTAGCAGCCCACTCATTTTAAATGAAGCAAATAGAAAGGACATACCTGTCTCATAGTATAATAAATATGATCAACTAGGAAAAATTATAAGCACAAAACCATGTGTGAGTTCACTTGAAGGATAGTGATGGTGTAAGGCAGGGGTCCTCAAACTTTTTAAAGGGGGCCAGTTCACTGTCCCTCAGACCGTTGGAGAGTCCGCACTGTGGGCCCGGGACGAGTCGGCTGCTAAGCAGGACAGGCAGTGGCGGCAAAAACACCCAGCGGGCCGGATACATGTCTTCGGCGGGAGGCATGTGGCCCGCGGGCCGTAGTTTGAGGACACCTAGTAAGGCCATGCCGATACAGGCAAGGTGTGCAGTGGAAGAGTTGCACAGCTGGGCAAAACTTCTACAAATCTTTCACCGCTGAGAGGGAAGAGGAGAGTGACAGTAATGCTGCCTCCAAAAAGGCTAAATTATTAATCTAAGAAAATGAACTTAATAGACGAAGGCTTTGATAAGTTCTAAAGATGAGATAGAAAATAGTTCTCCATTTTTAGAAACCCTTATTTCTTCCATCAATATGTTTATTTATTCATTTTTTGTTTTCATAAAAACTTTATTGAGATGTAATCCACACACTATACAATTCACCCATTTAAGGTCTGTAATTTGGTGGGGTTTTTTAGTATATTCACAGTGATGAGCAATCATTGCCACAATCAATTTTAGAACATTTTCATCACCCCATAAGATAGTTATTTTCAGCATTTTAATCTTGTGTAAATACTTGGCCAGGTGCTCACAGGCAGTGAAATAGGACTCCGGGTGCAGGGCGGCACCCCCTCTACAAGTCCTTCTTTAACCGGAGGCACATGCAATATTTTTTTTAAACAAAGATTTCTGAGGCTTATTTTGTTTGTTTTTTCTTTTTCTTAAGTTAAAAACCATTACATTCAGGCAAGGGCCTTGAACCCTTGCTCCAGATCCCTAAGGTCGGTTGGAGAGTATGAGGCCACATGCAATGGCTGGGCTCCCCACTCCCCTATTTAACTGGAGAAGCACAGTGTGTCTGCATTTTTCAAATATATGACTTGTTTTAAATAAGCATTCTAGAACTTTAGAGTAAATTTGAAAATATTCAAAAAGATTTGAAAAGCTACTCTGTCTTCAAGGAGTTCATTAGTTAGTTGGGATATTGCAAGTTAATTGAACACAAGGTTACCAACGTGATTGTTCCACGTGATTTCATTATAAAAAATTTTTTGTTTTCTGTGGATCTTCAAAATGAACTGATATTCTATCAAAATTGAAGCACAAATATGGGAAATATCCTATTAAAGTTTAGAAGACTGTTTAGAACTTGAGTCTCATGTGGTTTCTTGGTGAAGTAACAGAAGAAAAGTTTCCTAAGTCGGCACTGTGCTTGCCTCTGACCAACACAGTGTGCTCCTGGCACTCAGTGAAATTAAGTAGGAATAAAAACAAAATGTTGGAACAAAGTGAAAAAATCTGTAACATCAAAGCAGCATGGAATCATGAGTTAAAACAACCTGAAATCCTAAAGTACCAA
Source organism: Cheirogaleus medius (assembly GCA_008086735.1). NCBI lineage: Eukaryota > Metazoa > Chordata > Mammalia > Primates > Cheirogaleidae > Cheirogaleus > Cheirogaleus medius. The sequence continues at coordinate 1,432,731 of VBSM01000104.1, read as the reverse complement.
ACCTGCCAGCCAAATTTGATAGGTGGTGTTTTTATTACAGAGCGAATAGATAAAATTAAAGTAAGGGCTATCAAACATTTGGATGTAAAACAAAGTAATTGATGGGACAAACTATTTTTATAGGCAAAACTGATTTTTAAGTTAATTTAGATAAGAACTGAATTGCATGGAGTGTAAACAGACTGAAAGTGCTTATAAATCAAGGTAATTAATCTAAAAGCTAAATGAATCATTTGAAAAGGAAATGTCCTAGAAGGCACCATAGGGATAAATGTTAGATTTGATCTTATTTATGTAATTGTTAATTAGGCTGAATAGACTGCTTCTGAAAACAATAGTAGGAACTAAACTGTTTCCTGTGAGCCTATTATGGGGTGAATGTTTGTATCCCCCCCCCCAAAATTCATATATTGAAATCTTAACCTCCAGTGTGCTGATATTAGGAAGTAGGGCCCTAGGGAGGAGATTAGGCGACGAATGAGGAGCCCTCAGGAATGGTATCAGTGCACTTACAAGAAGAAACAGTTGAGTTTGCTCTCATGCCTTCTCTCTCTTCCCCTGCTTCTCCCTCCCTTCCTTCTGTCCCCCTCCTTGCTGCCGCCATCTGTAGACCAGGAAGAAGGCTTTCCCGCACCTGACCATGCTAGCACCCTAAGCTGTGGGCTCCAGAACAATGAGAAAGAAATGTATGTTGTTCAGCCACCTAGTCTATGGTATTTTTGTTATAACAGCCCAGACTGAGACAGAGCCCTTAGTTTTAAATGGGAGGCCTTAAAGCAAAGGGGTTAACAGCACAACCTGGCCATATTAGACCTGCGTTTGATCTCAGCTCTGCCAGTTAGTGGCTGTTTGACCTTAGACAGATTAGTTAAGGTCTCTAAGCTTCAGTTTCCTCATGGAGACAGTGGGAATAGCAATAGTGGCTGTCTCATAGGATTGTGCCGTGTGTTAATGAGATGGTGCGTATGAAGCACCCCACCAATAGCAACCATTGTTGATCATATAATCACAATAAAATAAAAGGGATATGTGTTCTCATCTGGAAAGAAAAGCAGTGCTCATAGGAGCTGCAGAGTTATGCTTTGACTAAATTTGACCATGGTTAAAAGCTGACTGATTCCTTCAAGTAGGAAGTATGTGGAAAAAAAGTAAAATTAAGAAAAACAACTGACTGAAAGTCAGCTTGACAATCTCAGAACTCTGTGGAGAACTTGTAGAGGAAGTGGAGACCCTCCCCCGTTTGACACTCTGTCAAAATAATTTCTGAGCCAAAAAAGAAATAGTAACTTAACCTAAAGGGAAGAAAACCAAACCAGAGACTGATTTAACAATGATTGACTAGTACAGAAAAATTTGCATAATGGAGGTTGATAATCTGTTATCCTGTCTCAGTAACATGGAAAAAAAGAGAAGAGAGTATTAAGTTTGGAAAAGATTTTGATGTAGGAACAAACTTCACTGGAATAAAGGTGCTTCAGTACAGGGTTGTGTTATTATACCAACTGACAATGTGAGATTAGTTTCCTTGAGAATGTTTGTGAACAGATTTGTGGAGGCTGAAGAATTTTTATTTAATCTTGGAATGTTAAGAAGGGAGCCTCTGAGGATTTTAACCTTGGAAGGGACTTGGAGACATTGTCGTTCAGATATGGGAATAAACCTGCAGCAGGGGCCAGTTAGGATGTGGTCAAACCAGAATCGCACTTTTGAGACTGCCCCTTCCCAGTCCCCATGGCAAGTTTATAATTTATAACTGGGTAGTGGACAACCATCAAACTTGTGTATCTGCTGAACTTTTCGAACCCGTGTTTTGGCTTGAACACTATTACATGCGTGCTTTCTGGAGGTTATTTCTTGTCATCTTCACCACAGTGTGTGGAAGCAGGTGCAGTCTCCATTTTATAGATGAGGAAACCATGAGGCACGTTGGCCTCAGCAGTCTGTCAAGCCCACCGCACACCCGGCAAGGCCAAGGCCAAGGCCTGACCAATTCAGCTGGTAAAAATACATGAGATTCAAGATTTAGACAGCTTACTGCTTACATTGGCTCAGAAGGAAGAGTAGCCAAAGGTGCCAGCTCTCACACATCACGAGAGGATGGCGCTGAAACAAAGGGAGGGTATATTATTAATAGTTTGTTAGGGCTGTCGTAGACAGGTACCACAGACAGGGTTTGAACTCAGCAGAACTTTAGTGTCTCGGTTCTAGAGGCTGGAAGTCTGAGATCAAGGCATTGGCAGGGTTGCTTCCTTCTGTGGATCTGCTCCACCCCTCCCTTCTACCTTCCAGTATTTGCTGGCAAGCTTGGGCATTCCTTGGCTTACAGAAACATTATCCCAATCTCTGGCTTCGTCTTCACATGGCAATCTCCCTGTGTGTGTGTCTGTGTCCAAATTTCCTCCTTTTTAAAGGACACTAGTCATATTGGATTAGGGCCCACCCAAAGGACTTCATTTTACCTTGATTACCTTAGTAGAGACCCTTTCTCCAAGTAAGGGCACATTCTGACGTACTGGGGGTTAGGACTCCAGCGTATCTTTATTGGGGCAGCACAGTTTAATCTAACAGAGCAGGCGATTGCAATGCCAGTCATGAGATAGTCTGCTGCGGAGAGCCAGTTTCAGGCTGCAGCTAGGAGGTTTTATGTTCTGTACCTCTGTTCTGAGGAGCGTGAAGCAGGAAGCTTCATGCCTTTCAGAACACAGGAGGCGACGAGAAGCTGCTTTGTGACAGCCTTGCAGGGAAATAGGAGGTGAGTAGGAGATGGCTCGCAGGCCGGAACACGGGAGGGTCACGAGATGCCGATGAGCCGTGGTTGTGGTCTTTGCCTGTGTGGCTTAGGTGGATATGAGCAAGACTGCCAGGGAGGCCTGGCACAGTCATTCCTCTATGTCGTGCAGCTGCTAAGACAGAGACAGAGTCCAGGCCAGGTCTGCTTCACTCCAGTGTATGCCTGTCGAGGCTTGCTATCCCTCTGGGCACAGCAAATTCTCTTGTCACCTGGTTATTGACATTTTGTTGAGGTCTGGGAGTCACAGAACAGTTTCTCTAGAAAGCAGACGCTGAGATGGATATTCCTCTTAGCCTGTATAGTGTTGCTATAAAAGAATACCTGAGTCTGGGTAATTTATAAAGAAAAAATATTTGGTTCATGATTCTGATGGTTGGAAAGTTCAAAACTGGGCATCTGCCTCTGGTGAGGCTCGGGCTGCTTCCACTCATGGCAAAAGGGGAGCCGGCGTGTGCAGAGGTCATGGCTAGAGGGGAAGAGAGAGAGCAGGCGGAGGGGCCAGGCACAGTAAGACTCTCCCCCAGAGAGGGCATTAATCTATTCATGAGGGATCTGCCCCCATACTCCAGATACCTCCCATTAGGCCCCACCGCCAACACTGGCAACCAAATTTCAACATGAGTTTTGGAGGGGACAAATATCCAAACCATAGCGGAGATGAATGTGACAGAAGCTTATTTTTAGGTGCTCTTGGGATCAACACCTGTGTAAGAGAAGGGACGAAGGGACGGCAGTAGGATTGGGCAGGGGAGGAGTCAGGCTGCGATGCCTTTACAGCCAAGGCCTCAGGGACCCCAGGCAGAACACAAGGAAGCCTTCGGAGCTGTCTGAGATGCAGGAAGGGGTTTCTTAGTATAGCCCATAAAAGTCAGACTTTTTAAATTTAAGTAAATGTAACTGCAATGTAAGTAGTTACCACAAGACAAACAATGATGCCTTCATGTATAGTTCTGTTATTATAAACTATATATTCTTTACAATGTAGAGGTATGCAAAGTATATGTGCATACATGTATGTTATCATGTTAGTAAAATATGATTTGGATATTTTTTTTAATTCTCTTAGTATAGTCATCTCAACTGTTTATATTTGAACTATACGACACAATTTTGAGTCTAGGTCATAGACTGGGTCCTTATTCTGACTCATTGAATGACTTTTACTGGGTTTGTGAATCCTAGATGTTCCATGCAAAAATCTGTGTTTGCAAAAATATGGACTTTTCTGGAATAAGGATTTGAATCTTTCATCATATTCTCAGAGAGGTGTGTGACCTCCTCCCCAACAAAGTTAAGAAACATTGTGCAAAGAAATAGAGTCAAGTTGATGTTGCTTTGTAGGCTGCACTTTTCCTGCTCCAAATACACAGAAGCGATAGATCAAAATCTAAAAAGATAAAATGAATGAGTCATAATTAAGTCCCCCATTCCACTAAAAAAGATATATCACCATGGAAAAGGGACCAACACAAAGCAGAGCATTAAACTGCAGACGGTGAGCTCCGGGATCACAAGCAGGATGTGCTGGGCATAGGCTCTGCTTGAGAACAGGGGCAGGATGGTAGTCATGTCCCCTAATCCAGAAAGGAGGCCCAGTATCACTGCTTGCCATATCCTAGCGTATGGGAAGCTTCGATCCTAGGAAGAGAGCAGGACAGAGACAAAGCTCCTTCTCAAGTCCCCTCCCTCATCAGCAGCTATAGCACCATGGGCAGGGACCTAGACCAGCACACCAGCTCCATTCTGATCTAGCAGTTCAAGTAGAGGAATCACAAAAACCTGTAAGTGGGGAGTGATGAGCGAGAGAACATTTTCAGTTACCTCCCACACAGGACGAGCCTGCACATACAAATTCCCAACCCTGAGTTCCAAGAACTCTGACCTTAGAATGCAGCCATCCGCATCAACAATCAGAATCTGAATTCACTGGATATTAAAGTCAAAAATCAATCTTAAAAAAAATTCTTATAATTTTTTAAATGCCATACCCTTATCTCAGAGCAATCAGTGGAGGAATAATAATCGTAAAAATAAAAACAACAAATTCTAAATAAGAGGCAAAAACAGGCAGAAATGAAGTATAAGTAGATATGGCAAAAAATGAACTCAGAATATCAGAAATAAATAATAGATTCATTGAAATAAAGAAGAAAAAAAATCCATATGAGACTAGACTCAGTTGAAGGGACAATTAGTAGTTAAGAAGTCATTACTGAAGAATTCACCCAGAATGCTACACAAACACATAAAGATAAAAACCTAAAATAGGTCAGCTAAGAGAAATGGAAGTTAGATTCAGAAGCTCCACAATATGTATTACTGCCGTTCCAGAAGAGAATGAAAGGAACAGCAGAGAAGTAGTAGCTGGAATTTTTCAGAATTGGTACGAGATGTGAACCCTCTGATTGAAAGCATACTCTGAGTACTGAGCAGAATAAATAAAGATAAATGCAGACCTGGCCTCATTAGAGTCAAATTGCAGAGCCTCAGGGATAAAGATGCACCGCTTCCAAGCTGCCGGGAAGAAAAGACGTATTGCCTGTGAAGCAGTAGCACTGGCTGACAGCCGACTTGTCATCATTACTGATAGGTACCAGGAAGATATTGTCAAAGTGCTGGGGGAAGACAACCATGAATCTATAGTTTTGTACCCTACCAAATTATTTAAATGTGAGGGGTTTCATACATGTCAATGCTGAGGTGGCCTCCCACAGACTTTCATTGAAAAAAACTGTTGGAGGATATTCATCTGAGAGACCAAAAGTGAAAAAGAAAGAAGGGTATCAGGACTGGGAAAGGCCCATCTTCCCCTGCTGCTAGGTTAACAAAGTACTGCCACAGTTTCATGGTTGCTGATAGAAGGACAAGAGACTCCTGCCTCAGAGACAAAGGACTTTGTTACTCACAGCACAGAGGCAACTTGAGTTCAGGCTGCCGCACACACTGGGTGGTGCGAGCCCAACATTTTGTTTGTCTATTTGTGTTTGTTTTCCTCCCAATCTTTTAGAGGGGCTATTAGTAAACCTGCCCAATCTTTGTCCCTAAGGAAGACATTATCTTTACCATTCTGGTGAGGAACGAAATCCGCTTTCTGCCATAGGAGGAGGAACCTCTGTGTTCCAGCACTGTTTGGTATACAAGATGTCACACGTTGTGAGGGAATTCCATGGAGCATTATCTCTCAACGAAGAGGTAGAATGCAGGAAACAAATATAGAATTAAAAAAAAAAAGTAGCCGGGCGCAGTGGCTCACACCTGTAATCCTAGCCCTCTGGGAGGCCAAGGCAGGTGGATCGCTCAAGGTCAGGAGTTCAGAACCAGCCTAAGCAAGAGCGAGACCCCGTCTCTACTAAAAATAGAAAGAAATTAATTGGCCAACTGAAAATATATAGAAAAAATTAGCTGGGCATGGTGATGCAAGCCTGTAGTCCCAGCTACTCAGGAGGCTGAGGCAGAAGGATTGCTTGAGCCCAGGAGTTTGAGGTGGCTGTGAGCTAGGCTGACGCCATGGCACTCTAGCCCAGGCAACAGGTGAGACTCTGCCTCAAAAATAAATAAATAAATAAATAAATAAATATTAACTTAAATAACATTGCTTTGTGTGTGATTATTTTTAAAAATAAAACTCTAGACAACACTGATGAGGAAGATGGGTAGTTGGAAACAGGGGCTGTTGAAGAAAACAAAGTTTCCTATCTTATTTAGCAACTAAAATAAAGACGCTAAATAACTTTATGCTTTGGAACAATTTATTAAAGGATAATAAATATATATATTAAAGAATAGAAATATCATTTATAGCTTCTTACACTGAAGAAGGAAAGATATTAGAATATTTAAAAAATCCATCAATCCAATAAAAGGAAGGAAAGGAGAAAATTTATGATAAGAAAAGGACTGGTTAGCAGAAAGCACAAATGAAGACTGTAGAAATGAAAAATATCAATAATCATAGTGAATATGTACATTAAACTGACCTATTTGAAGCCATTCCAGTCATCATGACCTTGTTGCAGCATCTCAAGAAGAAGAAAGGGTCAAGAGCAAAAGGCCATCCTCACCAAGGTGTGAATTTTTGATTCTCAGCAAAATTGCCACAACGTAGCATTAATGGAACTGAGGTTGTGCCCACTCCTGGATGGGCGGAGGGGCACAAGTAACCATGACTCTTATCATCCAATCATGACTTTCATTCCCTGAACTGAGGAGGGGTCTATTTTCCCTAAGATCCAACTACTACCTGAACAAAACCTGGGGTTCTTTGAGCTGGGGAGAGCAACTGCGAGGTGGGGAAGGACGGAAGTCTGCCCAGTATTCTGCTCCTATCACACTGAAAAGAAACAGAATAGTAGACAGTTGATGTCTCCAAATTTACTCAACTCATGTATTGCAAATCAAGAAGAGAACTAGACTCACTCCTTTTTTTCAAAGACTTCCTGAAACAGAGATTGCATAATTCCTTTCTGGAACCTTTTACTAGGACTGACTAATCTTATTTCTTGGGATATTCATTTATCCTCCATTTGAACTTTTTAAGATTCATTTAAAAATATGAATTGACACATGTGGTTGGGCTTTCTTAGCAAAGTTCAGAAGGTTCTGAAACATATAATTGTTAATTTTTTTAAGAAAAGGGAATCTATTCAAAATGTAGTTGAATAAACATTTGTTGCACTATGAAACACTGACAAACAACAAAAAAGTGAAGCTTTTGGATTTTAAATGAAATTCAGCTTGTTTAAAAAAATTTTTAAAAAATTAAAATCAAAGAGATTGAAAAAATATTTACAAAGAAAATACTAAAACAAAGCTGGTGTAACAAGTTCTAATTTGGGTCAAAAAGCCTAGTAGAGATTAGCAAGGACACAAATACTGCTATTAAGGAAAAATCCACCAAGAAAATATATAAACTTGTATACACCTAACATATAGCTTCAAAAAATATAGGTCATGAAATGTCCAATTTTGAATGAAAAGTGTAGTTTATTATTTCTCAAACAAGAGACAATACAATTAATCAAAGTATGTGCCTAAACTATCAACACAGTTTTGCCATCTTAATGGTAGCTTGTTTATGCCAGCAGCAAAGAAGCCTGGAGAGCAAGTGGCAATGAAATCATGAAAGGCATTTTCCATACCTTCTTGAGAATCGAGTATTTTTCCTTGCAAGAAGTGATCAAATGCCCGGAAGAAGTGGGAGTCAGTTGGTGCAAAGTCTGGTGAATATGGTGGATGACAGAGAGTTTCCAAGTCCAGGCTGTGCAGTTTGAGCAACATTGTTTGTGCGACATGTGGTCGAGCATTGTTTTCCAAGAGGATTGGCCTGTCTCTATTGACCCATCTTGGCTGCTTAATCACAAGCATCCTCATCATTTCATCCAATTGGTTGCAGTAGTCATCCACTGTCATCAATTGACCAGGTTTCATGAAGCTGTAGTGGGTACTACCAGCACTGGACTACCAAACAGACACCATTAGCTTTTTTGGATGAATATGCGGTTGTGGACTATGTTTTGGCACTTCATCTTTACCCAACCATTGTGCCAAATGCTTGCAATTGTCAAAAAGAATCCATTTTTCATTGCATGTAACAATACAGTGTAAAAGTGGTTTGCCTTTATGTCATGACGGCAAAACAGGTGAGCTTCAAGATGATTTCTCTTCTGACGCTCGTTCACTTCATGTGGAACCCATCTATCCAGCTTCTTTACCTTGCCAATTTGTTTCCAGTGGTCCAATATTGTTGGAATGGTAACGTCAAACCTTGATGCTAATTCACATCTAGGTTGAGATGGATTTTTTTCCACTACAGCTTTTAGCTCATCATTATCCACCTTGATCTCAGGTCGCCCATGTGGCTCATTTTCAAGATTAAAATCTCCAGAATGGAACTTCCCAACCATCCATGCACTGTGTGTTCATTGGCCACAACCTTCCCAAACTCTTTGTTGATATATTTAGCTGTCTGTGCTGCACTGGTTCCACAGCAGAACTCATATTCAAAAATAACATGAATTTTTGACTTATCACTGCTTTCACAAAAATTGCTTTAAAAAATTTTTGAAATATAATCACAAACCAAAACATGCATTTGCAAGACTGAGGATATACCTTAAAAATAAAACAAGAAGTGTCAACATGAAATGTCAGATATATCAACTGTAAAACTTAGTACTTAAGGATATCGGACATTTCATACTTTATAACCTAATACATGAAGCAAAACTGATAGAATTACTGTGAGAAATTTATAAAATCACAATAATAGTGGGGAGTTTTATCTTATTAGAAACTGATAGATCAAGAAGATCAAACATATAAAATATCAAATTTGTGATCACAAATATTTGCCTATTGTGTTCCTATTCATTTAGTTCATAGCTTTTTCTTATATACCATCTTTATTAGATATGTAGTGTGCCAGAGCACTGTCAGTGATAACAGATATCCTTATCTTACTCTTGACTTTAATTTGAGCACTCCTAAAATTTTAGCAGTAAGTGTAATGTTTGCAATTTAAAAAAATAGAAATTATACCATGTATCTTTTCAGATCACAATGGAATA